>BPLQ01013610.1:60166-332666 GCA_021605075.1 Caerostris darwini | reverse complement strand
ACATGGAATGCCAATGAAAGTTTCAATAGCATCATATGGTTAAATGCCTAAAGAGGTCTTTGTATGCCTCAAAACAATGAAATGTGGAAAGCATGAGGAAGTTCTACAATTCAATGAAGGTTTAAAAATATAATACAGGTCAGAGAACTCTAATGGTAAGAATTAATCAAGGCTGTGATTCTCAAATTTTTAATTCTTAATCTCTTCTTGATCAAAGAAAATATTATTACACCCTACCCCCTTGACAAAGATCTGCCTGCATTCATTCTTTGTAATAAAGTTCTATAGTTTTCACATATTAAAGAGTTTTTGTTTTGAACTAAGCTATTTAGAAGTAGTTTTATTTTTTCAAAAAAAAAAAAAAAAAAAAAAAAAAAAAATGTGCATTTTGTATTGGTATGGTTTATATTATTTGCAGTTATCAACATTGTATTGAAATTAAACAATTCCCCTTGATAAAACAAATAGCATTTAAATAAAAAAATTGACTTGATTTTGAGGAGGAACTAAACATTTTTTTTAGAAGCATATAGTTCTGAATGATATTTTGTCAATGCAAAAGAAATTAAGATATTCAATCCTTTTTAATTTAAAATAGAATAAAATTTGTCAATCTGTTTCAAAGATTTTAACAAGACAACTCCATGAAGTTACCTTTCATCAAAAATGAAATCAGTAAATTGTTCTTTCTCATTCTTCTGTTTCTATAATTTCACCCACTATTTCTGTAGAACCTTTATTTTTTTTATTGTAAAAAGGTATTTTCTAGGTGAATTATTGAAGAGGATAGGTTTGGATTTTGCTTTCCCCTTGAAAAAATCTTCACAGTTTATTTTAATTTAAAACAGAATATTGATGTTATTTAAGACACAATGTTCACCTTTTAATATACACTATCTGGAAGAAAGTGACGGGACACCCCTCGAAAAGTAGAAAAGTCGACAATACAGCTGACGCATGTGCAATAATAGGTATCACGTGTCAGCCATATCCTATAAATACTCTGTGGAGTCGACTAGAGTTGTTTTTTGTCAAGATGGCGTCACGGGAAGAGTTGTCTGAGTTCGAGAAAGGTGTGTTGGTTGGATTGCATCTTGCCAAAGTGTCAATTAGGGAGATATCTCGTCGCCGTAACTGCTCAAAATCAACTGTATCACGTGTTGTGTGTCGCTATAAGACTGAGGGGCACTGTCAGAACAAACCCCGAAGTGGACGACCTACAGTTTTCACCAGCAGGAACCGGCGGGTGCTCGGCAGGGAGATTCGAAGGAACCGTCAAACATCCATGGATAACATCGCTAATGAGTTTAGACAAGCCGTTTCGACCAAGACTCTTCGTATCGAGGCCCATAAGTTAGGTTACACTGGACGTTCGGCGGCCCATAAGCCTTTGATTACGAAAACCAACAAGAAAGCGCGTCTTCGATGGGCCAAAGACCACCGTACTTGGACTCTGGATGACTGGAAACGCGTCCTTTGGAGTGACGAGTCACGATTTACCTTTTTCCGTTCCGATGGACGTGTTTGTGTAAAGCGTTTACCACGAGAACGCCTTTTACCCGAGTGTGTTGTCCCAACTGTAAAGTTTGGTGGAGGAGGATTGATGGTATGGGCCTGTTTCTCCTGGTATGGGGCTCGCTAACTGGTGAAGGTTGATGGTGCGATGAATGCCGATAGATACTGTGATATTCTCGACAATCATGTCCTTCCTACCTTGTGGGCAACGTACGGTATGGATGATTGCTGGTATCAAGACGACAACGCAACATGTCATGTTGCAAGGAGGACTCTTGATTGATATGTGAACAACAACGTTAAACATATGGAGTGGCCGGCGCAGAGCCCTGACTTTAACGCAATTGAACATCTCTGGGACGAATTGGACCGTCGGTTGAGGGCCTGCACCCCACACCCCAAAAGCAAGCCTGAACTATGGAACTTCCTGTTAAACATTTTGAAGGAAATTCCTCTTGCCACTATGGCTAATTTAGTGGAAAGCATGCCCAGAAGGGTTGCAGCTGTGATCGCAGCCAAAGGAGGCCCTACGTCCTATTAATTTTAATAAATACAGGTTTATGTCGTTATAGTGTCGTGTCCCGTCACTTTCTTCCACATAGTGTAGCTTCTTGGAAAACATACCATACAGTTGGAATAATATTGATCTAAGGATATATGCATTGGTGTTTTAGTTGGTTTCTCAGAAAATATACTGTTGGATTTCTATTTCTAAAAGTCATGTTAATATTATTAGAAAATAATCGAATCCACTTCTCTATGATTATAAAGAAAAATTTTTAAATATATATAATATTTAGTATTTAATTATTACAATATCTTAATATTATTTTACTTAATATAGATATAGATAATAAAATATTTTTTATTGAATTAAAGTATTTAAATTATAAACATGTGATATTGAGCGTTACAAAACAGAAGTTTTGAGAAACTTATTTAATAAGTAAAATAAAAAATATTATAAATATATTTTTTAAATTTATTCAATTTTTTTCTCCCAAGATATTCTTTTACTTGAAATACTTTTTTATCTGATGAGCAGTGAAGAGTTTTGATAAAAATTATAATTATTTATATTTTAGATAAATAAAAATAAATTTTTAAGTAAATTGTTGTATAATAATATATATTATGTTATACAAATGTGATACAGTGTTCATATATTGATAAGAAGAATTTTAATATGAGTAATTTGTATAATTTGCTTTTTTAATAAATTGTTTTTATTATAATGCCAGTGTTTAACAGTTTGGTAAAATAAATTTGCAAATGTGTTCGAATTTTAATGTTTTGAAACTTGGACATGAATGTTCTGAAATTGAAGAATTATTTCGGTTCTAATGTTTGTTAAATTCTTAGCCAGATTAATTTGAAACTACATACAGTAAATACTCTTTGATCTAGCACAATCAAGAGACCATGACCATTTGGATTTGGATTATCGAGCGTCAGTATATTTTTAATGGGGATACCAAAGATAAATTGCTCTAGATAAAAATTGAAAAAATTAAATCATATGTATAATTATTCAATGTGTTAATGCACATTTCGAACCTGTGTAGATGTTATAAATACCTGACAAAATATTTTGTCATTTTAGCAAATAAAAAGGATACTAATTTGTACATTAAACATTAATTGAATTGAATATTTTCTTATTGTTATAAAACACAGCACAAAATAAAATTAATACTGTGTAATAATGGTTAAAATAAATTGAGGCATGTTATAATTCTTATAGGACAAGATAAATTTATAACCTTTGCCAACTTAAGAATTCTATGTTGTACTGAAATGAAAACCAATTGTTTAAATAAACATTTGATAAACAGTATTGTGTTCATAATCAACAAACGCCAGAATAAACATGAAAAAATCTGAAAGCAAACAGTTCAATAAGTGTCCTATTATAGAAAGTGCCAGATAAAAAAGCTCTTGCTGTAATGGGATATGGAATTAAACAATATGGCTTTAGTTTACGAAATTGCCAAGAAAGGTTGTTTTGTTTATTGTATATGTTAAAAAAGAAATTAGTGAGAGTTATAAATAATTTTTTTATAAAAATTAAATCAGTATAATGTAGAGAAAGCAAGAGATTTGTTTATAAATATTTTGTTTCCACAGCTACTGAAATTTTAATTAACTAGCTGAAAGAATGTTTTTAATACTTATATTTCCTCATTGGAAACATTAAAATCATAATCTCTTAATTTTCAAATTTTGTGTTAGTTTTTTTTTTTTAATAAATCACCATTTGTAATGCCATGTTACAAAATTTAAATAAATTCGAATAACACTAATTATTACAAAAGGTTAATTTTTTTCGAAGCAGGTTGGTCAACGAGTCTTCGTTTGCAAGAAAACCATGTCTAAGTATGGCACATATGCAGAATATGATTTGGTCAAAGAAGAAGAGGTCTTCCCATTGGATGACAATCTCAGTTTTGAGGAAGGAGCAGCTTTAGGAATACCTTACTTCACCGCCTATCGAGCCTTAGTTATTAAGTAATTTTATTTCACATTCATTATTTTCAATATCTCATTTAGTTATCTGCAGAAAAGATATGCACGTATCTCGGTTATTGGTGCAAACCCCTCATTTTTCAGTTGTACATTATTTAATAATAAACTTCATGGTAGACTTTACATGAAAAATTTAATACCTTCTTCAATTATGTTTGTTGAAAAGATTGTCAATTTGATATAGCCTTCAAGTATCATTTTCAGATTTTGAAAAAGTTAAATTTTACTACATTTTGTTTAAAAATTCTTCCGAGTCAATACTGCTTAAATCTTTCATTTATGAATCAATGAGAATCTTCAAAATAAATTAAATAAAGACAATTTAATTTGTTTTATTATATCAGTGAAAACGATTATAAATAATTTTTAAATAATATATTGGAAAGTCCAGACTTTTGTTGGAATCATTAAAACTATGAACATACTTTTTCAAATAATTAATAAAATTAAATAAATTTAATATAAAGTTAAATAATTACAAATGGTTTAACTCTGAGAATTTTAAAATCAATTTTACTCTTGGCTACTATAAATCGGGTATAAAAAGAGTTATTAAATCAAATTAAATTCCTTATTTATTCTTTACATTAATATATGAAAAATATAAATTAAAATAAATATATCCAAATAGTTTATATATATCTTTATATATATAATAGTTTATATATATCTTTATATGTATAATAGTTTATATGTATATAAGTAAAATATATCCAAACTTATAAGTCTGCATTTCTTTTATAAAGAAATTGCAGTACTTCATTCGCAAAATCTCTTTAGTGACATATTCAATAATATGTTTATAGTGTGCTATGCATTTATTTACTAAAAAGTGTAAAATAATATAATTTTAAGTAAGTAAAGTAGTGTAAAGTAATTTTTTTTTTTTCATTTAATGATAAAAAGAAAATTGTAATGTGTAATTTTAATAATTTACCAATATTGTTTTATCTCTGTTGCTGAATTCTTGTTTAGTAATTTGTCCTTAAACCAATCAATTTTTATATTATTCCATCACCAAAATAATGACACAAAGATAGAAATTCAATATATCCTGACTATCACATTAAAAGATATCCAGCTTATATTTTAATTTGGTTCTGGCTAATACAATGTGTGATGTTTAACTAATATTGATTCTTATAAAGAAAAGTAATTATATAAAATACAAATAAGAGGCCTTAAAAGTTAAAAATAAATCAATGGAACAAAAAAAAATTTATTCCAGTACTTAATTTAATGAATTTAGAAAAAGCAGAATGAAACGAAAAGGAGCATCATAAAAATTATAGCATCGAGGGCTCATTTAAGTGTAATCTAGTTTCTAAGTTCACTCGGTATATTTTCCCTACACTGTATGGCAATGCTGAATGTTATAGAATATTCTGCAATGTTTGGAAAATGCTCCTATTCTGAATAAAACCCTGTAAATACTGTAATTGCAAAAAAAGTATTACTTTGAGTAAAATGTGTTAAAAGTTAGACAGCCAGTTATATACACTTGCAACTTTAATTTAAGAAAATTAATGATCAATGTAAAATAAAGAGATTTTGTTTACTCAGGGTCTACTACTACAGGGTTTTTGCCAACAAATGCTTCTTAAGATGCACTTTGTTAAGAATATGAAAACTAAAATGTTGAATGTCTTTAAATAAAATGCATCCCTATAAAATTTTGAATCAAAATATTTAAAATTGTGAACATGCTTTTGAATACGAATGTTGTTTTAAAAAATGAATATTTGTTGCAGAGCAAAGTGCACTGCTGGTGAAACTGTCCTAATTCATGGAGCGAGTGGAGCTGTTGGGCTTGCTGCGGTGCAAATTGCTAAACATCTGGGCCTCCGAGTGATTGGCACAGCGGGCACGGATGAAGGACTGTCGGTGGTCCAGAGCGTGGGAGCTGATTTTGTGATGAATCATAAAGAGAAGAATTACCTGGAAAAAATTTTAGTATGGAAAGATTTTTTTTGTATGTGTGTCAAAATGGAATTTTTTATTAGCAGTATCTGCCATAATTATTTTGATAACTGTGAACTGGATGTGCTGTTTTTGAATATATACATATTGCAATAAAAGAAAAAAATTGAATTTTTATACATTGCTTACTCATACTTATCAGTAAGGGGCCTAGTGGCCCAGCACCACAGGTTTCTGGTTCGAGTCTCAGCGGTGCCGTGGACGTTTGCAGTGGTTCGGAATCCACTTTAAACTGTAGGTCCCAGTCTGTTTAGCCTAACGTGTGCACAAGATGACTGTAGAGCGACAAACCCATTGCATACTTATTAGTAACAGTAAGAGTACTATAGAGTGTAAGTACTTATAGAGTGCAAAGAGTACATATTTGTAGAGTGTAGTATAGAGTATGTGTACATATTGTATATTATGTATAGAGAGTAAGTACTTATCAGAGTGCATATTATAAATGCATGAGTTTTTATAGGTATTCACCTTTTCAATTTGCATAATCTTGATAAAATACATCATAGGAAGCATTTGTAGATGAAAATTTTATAAATTATTAAAACATTTTAATAAATTTACACAATTTAAAACACTTTTACAATAAATTTACATTTTGAACACCTCTAAACCTGTAAATTTCACATTTTTGATCCATTGAATAGGATTCTTAAGTGGAATTGTAAAGTGTACCTTGAAATATCAATAAAGAGAAAAATTACTGAAGTATATCCAAAATCTAATATTGTTGGAATAGTGAATTTTTAAACATAAATGGCTGTTAATTCTTCAGTAATGAATTTTTACAAAGGCTATTCTATTACTCTTCATAATTTATCTACAACAAAAAAATAATTATAATTAACGCTTACATTTTTTTCCAATAATCTTTTTTTTTTATGTGTAGCAGTAAATACTCTCAAATACATTTGCAGCATTTCTATGAGTACTTGAAAAATAGTTATTATATGACAATATTATTGGACATCTTGTGTAATGTATTAACCGTAAATATTTATAGTAGCTTGCACTTTTTCATTAAAACTGTTTTTTCTTACATTTTTTTCCAATAATCTTTTTTTTATGTGTAGCAGTAAATACTCTCAAATACATTTGCAGCATTTCATTTCATTTAAAGGCCTTAATTTGTTGGGGTTTTTTTAATCCATGTGCATTTAAGAAAGAATTATGTAAAATGTAACATTTTAATATGCTTGCTGATATATGTTCAGCTTAATCTTATTATGATTTTATCTAATGATTATTTTTAACTATATATTAAACTGTAAAAGCTATTGTGTTTTAATTTTAATCAAAGCAATGTTAATGTTCAATATTATTTATGTTGCTTTTATTGTTTATACTTTGTAAAATCAATTAATCATAAAGTGTTTTTAAAGAAAATGTTTATTGCTGAGACTAATTACACGTAAATATTATTAGCAAATAAGGATTGATAATTTTATGTAATGTTTATAAGATTACTGATTTAGATGTTTTGTGCTTTAGTGTTTTTTATCCCCATTTTATATTTTGAGGATGTCTGTTAAAAATTTGCATCTTTAGAACATATGTAGAGTTGTCTGGCTCCCAGCACATCCAATATAATAAGATTATTTATTAATTTTGTTTGTATCTAATTCTTTTTTTTATTGATACTAATTATTCACTTAGGAATTTACTGAAAATGTTGGTGTGAATATCATTGTAGAGATGCTTGCTAATGTGAATTTTGATAAAGATTTAGATATGCTAGCTGACAGAGGTAGACTGACTGTAAGTACTCTTTTTATATTTGATTCATTATTTCATCATTAGTTTTGAATTCATATTTGATGATTCTCAGACATTTTACCTCTCTCATAGAAAATATTGTTCCTTTTGACGATATATTTTTATGCTTTTAATCTTCCATCCGTATTCTTTATTAAAGTAATAAAAATTTTGACATTTTTATCAATTTGCTTTTACTTAAACCTTATAGAAGTGTTTAAAAAAATTAGTTTAAAATTGCATACTATATATAAAAAAATTTATAGATTGTCCCAATTTGAAATGAAAATATGCTTGGAATTAAATCTTATTTAAAAAACCAACTGCCAATGCGGATAACAATTTGGTTATTAATTTTTAAGCAGAATTCTTTGTGAACATATATAAAAAATTTCAAAAAAGACAGCTTTATTTATTTACATTTTAAAAAAATATCAAAGATGAGATATGGGATAAATATTTTTGTCATATTTCTCTTTTCCTCTTGAGTGTTTTAATTTTATAACTAAAAAAAAAAAAAGACTTTGTCATTTCCTCTAGATAAACAGTATGCAATCTATAACTTTTTTTAAAAAAATGTAATTATTCTCCTAAAAAAATTCTATTGATCTTTTCTATTTTTATTTAAAATAAATCAAAATCATCTCTAAGAAATAGGCTATTCATCATTTGTTGTTGTATTTTCAATAAATCTCTTATCTCAACAGAAAGCTGTATAATAATATTAAATTATAAATTAATTTTTAATTAACTTTTTAACAACATCTGCAAGAAAAGTTTTAGAACTTATGTTTGGATTTCTTTAAATCTTAACCTCTGCACAAGGTGATTTTATACTATTATGACACATATCAATAATAGTATAATTACAATATAACAATATAATAGTATAATAAGTATAATAAATAGTACAATTTTAATGATATTGCAACATCAGTCATTAAAATAAGTTTGTTCAGTTCAGAGAGTTTTGCAGCCAATCTCACAGTTACTCATAGTTAAGGCTCTTCAGAAGAATGGCTGATTCCACTTTAAACTGGCATTTATTTTGGTTTACTAAAACCCCATATATACTTTTTTCTGCCATTTTGTTTTATTTTTACCTCAAATGATGAAAAAAAAAATAATAAGGTTATTACTTATTTTGTTTTCTTAAATTTCTTTTTTTTCCCACAAATTATTTATTTTTTTACTTTTATTATTTATACCTAAGGTAATTTATATTGATTTAGAGTATACTGTATATTTAAAAAATTTCATTGTTAATATACTATAATGTAATATCAGATAGTTGAAAATTATTATAAATTATTCTTTCATTACCTTTCATTTTCACACTGATTATTTTTATAGCTGTGTTTGAATATGCATATTAAAGAATTTCTATTTTAAATCAATTTAAAAGATGAAAATTGAAAGATGAATTCAATTTCTGTCTGTATAGTTAGTGTTTTACGAAAAAAAATGGAACACTTTGAAAAGTGAGATAGAAATGTATTTTCTTCTAATACAATTAAATCCTTTTAAGTAAATGAAAAATTAACAAACTTAATATGCAAGAATGTTTTGACGAGCACAAGTTTTTATTAATATGAACTTCAAAATGACCAATTAGTCTTTGTTGGGTAAGAAGCACCTAATTTTAAATAATAATAAAAAATAAAAAAAACATGGTTTCTCTCACAACACTACATTTATTTAGAATTGAGTTTTTATTTTGTTTTATTGTTACTATCAAATTATAAATCCATACATATTTGTAAATAATCTAGAAATAATTTTCTCTATACGCATGTATTGAAAATAGGCTATCCATTTCATTAATGATTTATTCTTTTAAAAGTATTGGGTAATTTTTACTATGAGAAATTAAACAACTTCAGTTGTTGTTATTGAAATATTTCAATAAAATTGATTAAACTCAACCATAAATAATAGTATTTTGAAAGCTGTTATTTTAATGTTATTATTAAAATACATTAAAATAGCCTAAAAATAAATAAATAAATAGAAACCAGAGATAGTAATCTGTTTTTTTTATTTATTTTTTTATTGGCATAGCCATTAAAAATTAGTTTTTTAAAAACAGAACTTTTAAGGGCTTTTTTCTTAATATTATGGGTAGAAATTTTGCAGCGGATAATTGATTACAATACTAAGAAAGATTTCCCAATCCCTTAATTAATAAAAAGATTGCAAGTCGTTCCACTTTTGTTTTTTCTCTTCTGATATGGGAATAGTATATATGCTTTGTATATGTTTAAGGAACTGGTATGGATTGATGTATATCAGGGTATCACTGTATAGGCAAGAAATTATAGTAAATTAAATGGCCTTAAGGTTTTAAAACTATGTCAAATAATAATGAAATTACTTTCAATGAGTGACATATTTGTTTTCCAGATTGTGGGCAGTCGAGGCTCCACCCGAATGGATCCCAGAAAGATGATGGGCCCTGAGCTTCAAGTGTACGGCATCGCTTTGCTCAACTCCACCCAAGTAAGCGTTGCTTCCATAAAACTGTAGCTAGATTTAGAATAGCCATTGGTAAAAGAATAGCAAAATAAATCCTGGCTATGATTTTTTTTTCATTGATAAGTATTATTTTTTATGATAATACTTTTAACCTCCTTTCTTCTTTAAATGCAGTATAATTTTTGAATTGTTGTAAGGGCTTCCCTGTATCCATGACCTCTGGTCTAAGTAACTGTCCAACGTACAGTACTCCTTGTGTTTCCAAATGTTTCATACATATCCTGCAAAAGTGGGTCAGGTGGAAAGAAGTCCGGATGCAGAAAATCCAATTCAGATAATATAAATTGAAATGCAATTCGAAAACTTTAAGGGTGTCGATCGAAAGTCATAGAAGAAGACGAATTCTTCAACTTGTGACTTTTGTTTCTGAGAGATGTAGCAGAAACGACGTTGTCTGGCAAACGTCTCATCGTGCTCTAGTACTTGCTGAAGTAAAACGATACATTTGTAAACAGAAAAATTTAGGGGAGATGTAGCCAATCAACAGTCATCCTTAGAGTTTTCAACCAAATGATTCTCCATTGTATTACTAGCCAATCAACGATCTCTCCAATTCTCGTGACTCGTTGCTCCGCCCATTTAACTTTTCGCTTTGGTTTCACTTGATTTTAAATTATCGTTCCCCCTACGCCCCCCTTTTCCATACTTGCTCCTTTTTATGTAGGTTATATCTTTTCGTCACAGACCTCTGACTCAATTTATTCTATGTTTTTTTACGCTTTTGTAACTTTAAGCAGTTTTTTTTTCTTAATTTATTTCAATTAATTGTTTTGTAGTTGTTTCTTATCCCACTTGGTTGACATTAATATCTAGACGAAGTACATTGGCCTCCAAAGGTTAAGGAATGTAGAAACACCAAATTTGGATGACGTGCACAAAACAATTATATATTGATTGCAACATAGAAGCTTACATAAGGAAAATGCAAAAATTATTTACAACAAAAAAAAACGATCTCGCTGGAAAAGTTCATTCTTAGAAAAAATAATAATCACAGTTTTATGTGGTAAAATGTCATAGAAACATAACAAAAATGAGTTTTAATAAAGGATATGCCCACCCCTAGCTTGAATGCATTGGCGGTATCGACTTTGCATGCTGTCAATGCAGTTGTCGGTTACCGAAATTGGAAGCGAATACCTGACACGGTGTAAGCTTTGTTCCAGCTCTCCTAAAGACGCTGGAGGAGGACTTAAAGCAGCAACCTGTCTACCAAGATAGTCCCAAAGATGCTCTGTCGGGTTCAGGTTTGAAGATCGAGCTGACCATTCCATTCTCTCCAAACCAAGACCCCCAAGATATTCCTCGACAACTACAGCTCGGTAATTTCATGCATTATCATCCATCAGAATAAAAAAATTACCAATTGCACCGACATATGGATCAAGGATCTCATCTCGACATCTCAAACCAGTCACAGTTCTTTCCTGGGACACATGCAAGTCAGTGTGACCACCGAGTGAGATCCCTGCCCAAACCATTATTCCACCACCTCGGTAACTGTGTCTTTCAACAGTGTTGGATTGATGGTATCTGGTGCTTTGTTCCCTCCAGATCAGCAGACGTCCTGAATCGCTTTCCAGTGTGAATCTGGACTCGTCTGTAAAGAGTACAGGAGCCCATCGCTGTCTGGTCCAGGAAACGTATTCTCTTGCCCAAGATAAGCGGGCCCTTCTCTGTCGTCCATTGAGGGGGACACGCACAATTGGTCGCCTACCATCGATACCTGAATTGTTAAGACTCCTTCGCACCTTACTAGCGGGTATTCTTCTACCTGACGCTACAGTGTGGTCTGCAATAAGTTGAAGCACAGAAATGCTTTTTCTCCTTCGGGCCGAAAGAGCTATAAAACGGTCTTCTGTAGGTGTTGTAGCTCGTGGTCGACCTGGAGCATGTCTTCCGGACACAGAAGCTTCGGTTTTATATTGATTCCAGAGACGATGGACCACACTGCAAGACATATTAAGACGCCTAGCAGCATCAGCCTGGGACAACTCCATTTCCATCCATCCGAACGCCCGCCACCTTAACGAATCAGGCAAACGGCTTCTCTTAGACATTGCGGGACCCCACTGCCTATTATCAGCGAATCTGTTAACAAAAGTTACAGCGTAATTACAAAAGCCTGATATTTGTATATTTTTCTCTCACTCATATATAAATATTTTTTTTTTATAAGAAGAAGTGGCAACTATCGTTTTTGCATAAAGTTCGTTTTTATCATTTATATAAACTATAAATTTTATTTTTATTGTAATTTTTTTATTTTAGCTTCGAAAAACATGTTGTTCCTTAACTTTTGGAGGCCAGTGTACATGAACTCGTGTTCTCATGAAAGGAGAGAATGGGGGTCAGCTTCTGTTGTGATGAAGCACAAGTAGGTAGAAGTTACAAATTAATTTTGTAACTAGGATATAAGTTGTTGGAGGATATTTCTCCCCAGGCACTCGGCCGTGTGGCTAGTGCTCTGGCGTTCGGTACCACAGGTTTCGGGTTCAAATCCCGGCTGTGGCATGGATGTTTGTAGTAGTTCAGAATTCACTTTAAACCGCAGGTCTCGGTCTCTTTAGCCCACAAGATGACCATTAGAGCGGCAATCAAACCAAACTTGTCATTAACACCATTTTTTTTTCCTTGGTCCTTAGCTCTGGAACCACATGCAAGTTTTTCAAACGTACAATGACAAGTCAGAGAACTTCTATAAAAATAAAATAATTTTTTTCTCTTATCATTAAATCCTATAAGTGTGTTTTGAAATAAGTATTTACTTACAAATCGATTTTTTTTTTTTTTTTTTTTTTTTTTTTTTTTTTTCCCAAAGTGATTGTGCCTTGTGTTTCAGCCTATATCTGGATGCGCTCATGGTAGCTTTTGTTTTCAGGAGGAGTGGAAGGAGGGCTCCGCCTTCGTCGTGAAGGGCGTGCGCGAAGGTTGGGTGAAACCAATCATCCACAAGAGGTACGCCCTGGAGCAGGCGGGCGACGCCCACCGCGACGTCATCCACTCGTCGGGGGCCAAGGGAAAACTCATTCTCAGCGTGCAGGAGGAGGAGGAGACCTCTTAGGAAACAATTCCAACCTGTGCGCCGTGGAAGAGCAATTCAGAAAGAAGGTCGTCGTCGTCGTCAAAAATATTGCACTGTGTGATATAATTTTTTTCACTACATAAAAGTGTGGGCATTGCACGACAACCATGTAATTGCCTCCACTGTGAATGAAACTTGCCAGAAATGGCATGAATCGTACTGATTGACTATCTACATGGGAGGAGCACCAAGAAGCACTTTCTGGTAACCACCAACTTTTAACCTGGAATTGAAGTGCGAATTTTCCTCATTCCGATAGTTGATATAGATATATGGGTTTTTCAGTAACATCTATTTGTAAGGAAATTGTTTGAATTTCGATGCTTTTTTTTTTTGTGTGTGTGTGTATGTCTTTTTGTTAATAAAGAAATAAAATTAAAATTTGAGGTTGTTGAATCGTAATTTTATGTGTCAATAAAATTTTGTTCATCCACGTTGTTCTGTTAGAATTTTTTTTTTTCTAATGCGGCTGGCAAACACTTAGACAGCTGTCTTTGTTGCAAACTTTGTTGTTGTTTGGGCAAACTTTTTCGGTCGCGGGCCAAAAATCGAAAAAAAAAAAAAGTTTGTCGGACCAAGATAAATTTTTCTAAAATTTTAAAAACATTGTACAAGTATACAATTTAATTTAATATTACTATAAATACGTTAATGAGATTAATGAAATTACGATTTCATTTTTAAAAGTTCCTTATAGTGAGGTTCGAATAGAGGTGTACTGATTCGTAATGCTCATCTGTCAGTCTACTTCTGAAATAATTCTTTCTAAGGTTCATAGTTGAAAACCCTTCTTCACATACATAAGATGAAGCAAACATAGCACTGATTTTCTGGGCGTGAAATATCAAATTTGGAAATCTTACTTTCGATAATGATTTGTAAAACTCTTAACTTCGGCATATTTAGAAACAACTGCTTGAGATGATTGTTAGATTGCAACTTAATTAATTCAATCTGCAAATCTGACCTCACTGCTTCGCAATTTTCGTTGAAAGGTAGGGTAAAAAATATCCAATTATGTTTGAATGGCACTGAAATCTTGAAATCTGCGTTCGAATTCAAAATGCAGTTTTTTCCAGCCATTTTCATAATTCTTAAGCTTCTCTTCATTTACTGAATGTATTAAATTTAACCTCGAGAAATGAGACAAGTCGTTCTTAGCTAGCTGCACAGCAAACAGATTATGTTTTAGTTTAAAAGCTTTGAGATTGGCCCATATATCGTCGATAAATTGGTTTTTCCCTTGCATCTTGACATTCAAGTTGTTCATATGACAAAGAAGATCTGTGAAAAATGCGAAGTCCGAAAGCCATTCTGTATCTTTTAACATTTCGCACTCCGCAGAACACTGTTTCGCATGGAAGAACGACACAATTTCGTCTTTCAGCTGCCAAACTCGCTCGAAAACACATTCTGCACTAAGCCACCTTTCGTGTAATACAGTACATCAGAGTATTCAGATTGCACGGTCTGAAGAAAATCTCGAAATTGTCTGTGAGTACGCCCACGAGATCGAATAGTGTTTACAAGCTTCACGACTGCAACAAGCACGGGTTTCATATTCAATGCAGATTTACACAGAGCATCTTGATGTATAACACAATGTAGAAAAACAACATTGTTCCCGGGATAATTTTCATTAAAGAGTCCAAGAAATCCAGATTTTTTTTCTTGTCATATTTGGTGCTCCATCGGTTGTAATATTACATATATTTGCTATAGGCCCTTTCAAAGTTAAAAGTCCTTCCTGAAATTCACGAAAAATATCACATCCCGTTGTAGTTCCCTTTAAAGAACGCATGCACGCCAGTTCTTCGGTAATTTCAAAGTTCTCATCAACACCCCTTATAAATAATACTAATTGAGCAGTATCATTTATATCGGTGCTTTCATCCATAGCTATGGAGCAAAATTTAAACTGCCCAATCTTTGACTCTAATTGTGATGTGAAATTTTTATCAATGGCTTCGATTCTAGAAGTCACAGTTTTTCGAGAGAAATTCTCAAAATTATTTTTCTTGTCTGGACATAAAACATCACAAACTTGGAGCATGCATTGTTTAACAAACTCCCCATCACTGAGAGCCTTATTATTTTTAGCAATATTGCATGCTAAAATGTAACTTGCAGGTGTGGCTGCTTCTTGGGATACTGTTTATATTCTTGAAAACATTTTATCGGCCTGATAATTTTTTACGAAGATTTTCTGGATTTTGTTTTCTTTTATATTCGGACATTGCTTTGTAATTGGAATTCTTATGCTTAGATGGGAAATGTTGTATTCTTTGAAGACTGCTACAGCTTCATTGCAGAGGAGACACACTAGTTTATCTTTTACAACTGTAAAAAAATATTTCCAAACCCATTCATCATTAAAAGCACGGCCCTCTGAATCAACTTTACGTTTTTTAGTAGCCATTTTGGGGTTGAAATATATTACGAATAATTCAAACAAGCACTAGCTACGCTATACTTTTAATAATTTAACTACTATTCACAATGAGGCTGTATGTCCGCAATCTTTCCATACGCAATCAATAATATTAGAACTCGTGCCAAAAGAAAAAGCCACTGCCTGGAGCTTAAAATGCGCAGTCTGCCCCATGCGAGGCAGACTGCGCATCTCAAGCTCCAGGCAGCGGCTTTTCACCTTTATTGTTATTGTTTATTGCTTTTCACCTTTATTGTTTTTTGAATCCTATATGTCTGTTCCCCAACAAAGAGATAGCACTTGTTGGCCCCAGTCTACAGCTATAACTAACAAAGAATTTCCGCTTTTAACACTTTACCGATTGAAAGCTGTCTATGCTTGCTATTTCCGTCGATTTATGCTTTGTAGAACAAAAATAGAGAAAGTAAAAAGATCATCACGGCGGGCCGTAGTTTTCCCATCCCTGGCCTAGGGCCTCTTTTCATCTAAATCCGGCCCAGCATGAGTCCCATCAATATTCCACCTCATTTTTCTGACTAGTAAAGGCTAGAAGGCCCTAGACACGGGGGTGAGGTGGGAAAAAATTAAGTTGAGTAACAGAGAGAACTGAACAGAATGCGCCACTACTGAATAAAGTTTCGAAATATTTCAGCGTAAAATCGCAGGGTTGCCTAAGCTGTTACTTCTTGTAAAACAAGGCCAACCAATAAATTAAACATTTTCAAAATGTAAAATACTGTTGCTTTTCTGAAGAAAAATATAAAAAATTATAATTTTATGTATTATTATTTTAATTTGCGAAATAACTGTATGTATAAAAAAAATTTGTTTTTCAATGTGTCAAATGGCACGCATCGTCATTCATTAGCAAAACATAGAATTAATCATTTTTAAAATTTTTTTTAATTATTTAACTAATTAAAAACGTTATTTAAGTTTTTCGTTGTATGAATATATTGATACGTGAGATTTACGTTTACAGTAAAATTTGGAGATGACTTAACTTACTTATTCTTTTAATATCTTCAAATAATCAAATTTTAATTATTTGAAGATATTGAAAGAATAAAATATGGTATTTTAATGAGAAAACTTTGATATTTTTTTTATCACATTAAGTATTTATTATGCAATTATTTTGAGGAAGAGGTATGGGGGGGGGGGCAACGGGCGTACCGATTTCGGAGTTCCTAGGTGGCTTTATGAGCCACAATACCTCCACATCTTAATTTAATTAAAACATTAGCACAAAACGGGGTTGCTTAAAAGTAATGAATAATAATGAAAAAGATAAACAGGGGGATAGAATTTAAGAAAAACACCTCCTGCTTGCTAACAATTAAAGCAAGAGATCGAAAAAGCTAAAGCTTTCGGTACAATTAAGAGTCCGTTTACGATGCCCCAAAATAAAAGATTAAAGTTAAACTAAGTTTAAATGAATAAAAAATAAAAATAAAGAATTAAAGATTAAGCAAAAGAAATAATAAAAGTAAATGGTGCGACATACAAGCTGTGTAAAACACCGCTTGTTTACATGTCAGGTTACAAAATTCGCCGGTAGATGGCGCCATGACTATTGCTTCAAAAACCTAGCCAAAGCTAGGAAAGTACATACTTTTTTAAATTTATATATAAAAATAAAGAATAAAAATGTACAATTAAACGCGAGCAGCGAACAATTAAGATTGCTATTGAAAGATTAAGATTTTACAATTAATTAATAAAGTGAAGACTTAAACCAGGTTAAGGAAATTAAAAGTTAAAAGTAAACAATAAAACAAGGTTATTTGCAAATAAGATAAATATTAATGCTGACAAAAGATTAAGTGAAATTAATTAAAATAAGCTAACAATTTAAGAATAAAAGTAATTAAACAAAAGTGAACTATTAAAAATTTACAATTAAAATTTAAAATTACAACTTAAAGAGTCAGGTAGCCATGTTCTAATTTAGGTTGCACATCGTAGCAAATGAACAAGTTAAGATTTATATGCCAAAGAATAGCAGCTCAGATTCGCTTGAAGTGATCGGAGTGACTAGACAACAGCCACAGCGGTGGAATCGGCGGTTGTAGGATAAAATCCACAACGCCTTTTCAATGCCGGGAAAGATTCCCATTGCTGATCATAGATAGCTCTGGGTCTCTTCCTGGAGCTAGCCACACCTGGATGGTATACAGGTATTTGCCTGTTCGCTTCGTTGCGGATCTGAGGGCATTTAGAGAGAAATGATTTAGAAATTTTGAAAATAAAGTCCATAATGGGTTCTATATTCAGATCTCTGTGGAGTTGTTTCCTTCTAACAAACCACGGGGCGTTGACTATCATAGCTACCTGTTTATTTTGAGACACTTGGAGCTTCTTGAGATTTGCGATTGAGGAGGACGCCCAAATAGGACATCCATATAAGAGAATTGGTCGAAGGATTGACTTATAGAGAAAAACATTGTGTCTGATCGCTAGCCTGCTCTTGCGAGAAATTAGGCTTCTTAGCTTTTTGCTAACAGCAGTTGCTTTAGCAACTACTTAGCAAAGTGGGTATTATAGGTTAATTTTGAGTCAAAAATTAACCCCAGGTACTTGTACTCAGTAACCCAGGGGACAGGTTGGCCGAAAAGAGTAACATTCAAAAGTGAACCGACGTTCTTTTTACGTGTAAACAAGAGGCACGCGCTTTTAGATGGATTTACTTTGATCTTCCAGGTGGTCAACCAACTTTCCAAGCAAGAAATATAGTTATTGAGCAGAGCAACGACGGAGTTTGGTGTCTTGTGCTGTGCAATAATCGCTGTGTCATCTGCGAACATAGCCAGTTTGCAGAATTTTGGCTTTGGTATGTCGTTCACAGAGATTAGGAACAATCTAGGGCCGAGCAGTGATCCCTGTGGTACCCCGCTCCTGATTGGATGATCGCTGGAAATGGTCCCTCCCACTCGCACTCTGAAATTACGTGAAGTGAGATACGAGTGTATAATTTTAATAAACTGGGGCGGAAAATCAAGTCGAATGAGCTTGAGTAATAAGCCATTATGCCAAATTTTGTCAAAGGCTTTGGCTACGTCCAGAAATAATATTCCCGTGGATTTACGATTGATAAAGCCATCATGGATCAGCTCGTTAACACGTAAGAGCTGGTGAGAAGTACTGAGTTGGGTTCTGAACCCAAATTGCTCAGGTATAAGAATATTATGGTCTGTGCAGTGCTGATCCAGGCGTTTAAGAATCGAATATTCGAATATTTTACTCACTCCACTGAGCAGTGAGATTGGACGGTAATTTTGGGGGTAGGCCCTATTGCTATCAGGTTTTGGAATAGGAATGACTACGGCAGTTTTCCAGCTCTGTGGGAAGTAACACTTATCCATTAAAAAGTTAATTAGATAAGTGATCAGTAGCACATATGTATAAGGTAAAGATTTTAACATTCGATTGCTAATGCGATCAATCCCAGAAGACTTATTAGGTTTAATCTTCCTAATGAATTCACAGACTTCCGCTGGGCTGACCTGACTGATGAAGAGGTATGGGTTTTTAAGACTGCTTTATATTTACTACTATGCCAAATATACGATTCGGACTTTTTTCAACTGAAACTAGATGAAAGATAAGCCACATATAGTAATTACTACTCTGCGTTTTTTAATGTTTCTCCTCATTGGTATGTGATTTTTTCCTCTCTTATTCTGTCTTAATCTCATTATTACCTTTCTCTATTTGATTTCTTTGGTTCTATGTTATTAATTTGTTGTATAAAATGAGCAGCTAAATTCTAGAATTCTTTTTTTTTTCTTCTGTATTTTACTGTGTAGGCGCAGAATTGTTCGGGCTTTTTTTTAGCTACGAGCGTTTCTCACTGCCTTTACTCAGTAAAGTGCATATTTATTTTCTGTTTTAGTCAGTAGTTTCTTTAAATATTTGGTTTTGTTTATTTTATTTTATTATGGCTGTTGTCGAAGGAGTTTCGCTCTCCTAAAACAGCACAACCATGTCTCTCTCCCCTGCTGACCAATCAACCAGTATGCTTCATTTAATTGACGTTAATACTAACCCGACAGCGTTTAACTTTATTCAAGAAATTGATCAACTTAATATTAGCATTAACAATTTTTTTCTTCATTCATTGAGTGCGAAAACCTCAATGATCATCTGAACAACATTGAAAATTGCTTAAAAATTGAACCTCAAATACCTAATTTAGATCTTTTTATACAACTTACGCTTTCTAATATTACCAATAAAAACTTAAGGAAGCAAATGAGTTTGATCTTGCTGAAACTCAATGATTCAAACAACTCGGTAACTACTCCTACTAAAAAGAAAAAAACTTAAGATCACACAAAAGCAAAGAAAAATTTAGCTAAACGGCCTAATACCAGTGATCCCACTGTTATCAAGTTATCTTCCAAATTTGCTTGCCTTAACCCCGATGAAAGTCTTGGTCCTAGTGATGCAGACAACATACCTCCTGCTAAAATTGAAGACATTTCAAAAATGTTGATAAATTACATCTGGACGAAAACAGTATGGACACAGATCTCACTAATGACCATAATATTGCTTCTTCTTGTCCTGCACCCCATACTACTAAATATGTTCCTCCAATTATAATTGACAACATACAAAATTCTACTGAAATTCTTAAGAACTTCAACCAGATTACAAATTCAAAGATTGAAGGACGCCTTTCTGGAGGTAAATTAAAAGTTTTTCCAACCACACCTGATGACTACAGATCCATACGGAAGCAAATTGATCACCTGAAACTTAAAAGTCATACATTTGAATTGCCCCAAGAAAAGCAACTTAAAGTTGTAATTCGTGGACTGCCTTCAGATCTCCCAATTGATGTCATCATGCAGGAACTCCAAATTCGCAACTTTCATCCTGAATTCATAACTCCACTTCGTAATCGTGCTGGTACCGGCAATCTACCTCTGTACCTAATAGTTCTACCAAAAATGAACAAAATAAAAGAATTTTCGACCTATCCACCTTATATTACTTTAGGGTCAAAGTTGAACCCCTCAGAAGAAAATCAGGACCCAACCAATGCTATAAATGTCAAGAATTCTATCATCATAGCAAATTCTGTACAAGAGACCCTCGATGCCTCAAATGTGCTGGACCTCATGCCACCAAAGAATGCACCAAAAGGCCAGATGAAGCTCCCAAATGCGCCCTTTGCTCTGGAGAGCATACTGCAAATTTCTCGGGTTGTCCTAAAAACCCTGCTAATTTCACTCCTGCTCCTCCCCCGAAGGTCAACGCTTGGACGGAGAGACTTAAAAACAAGCACAACAAATGAAGCCTGAGAACTCCAACCAATTGTCTCTTCCCGCACATCAGAAGGCTTCTCTAACTCTTCCTCCTTCTTCAGATGACTTTCCAACTCTTCCTACCCAGACCTCTCACCATACTACTTCTTCCAATACTCTGCAGGCTTCCACGGAAACGCCTCCAATTCCACTCATTCTGCAACAATTAGTTGGGGTACTTTCAAATCTTTCTGTTTTAATAACTGCTCTTCAAAATCAACCAGTCAATAACATTCAATAGATCGACCAATAATTCTATCTTATGCGTGACTTGGAACTCCAATAGTCTGAAAGGAAAAATTAATGAATTACAAAATTTTATATCTGAAAATAAACCTCATGTAATTGCTCTCCAAGAAACACATCTTCGGCCAGGCGATTCCTTCAAAATTCCAAATTATATCATTTATCGCTCCGATCGTCTTACCCACAGAGGAGGAGGCACTGCTATCTGCATTCATAAAAATATTAATCATCATCAAATTCATTTTACTACAACCAGCTTTGAAAACTCTGCTATCGTTATTAACCTCAAGAATAACCTAAAAATTACTGTTGCTAGCATTTATCGCCCTCCAATTGGTAGATTCCTCACACAAGAACTTGATACAATAGCGAACTCCAATCAACAAGTACTTCTACTTGGTGACTTCAATTCCAAGCATCCTGCATGGAATAATGGACGCAGCAACATAAATGGTTCTATTCTCTTCGATTGGACAAATCTTAATGCATTCAATGTTATTGCTCCTAATGATCCCACATATTTCTGCCTTCACAATCCTTGCAATAGTACTCTTGACATCGCACTTCTTAAAAATTTAAACGCCGGACCTGCTTCTTCTATCAACGATCTTTCCAGTGATCATAACCCTGTGATAGTTGAAGTCTCTCATAATTCATTTACGCCCTTCCTCAATAGCATAATCACAACTACCAATTGGAATATTTTTACTAAAATTCTCTCTCAAAGCATTCCTGGTAATCCAGTCATCTCCAATATTCAAGATATTGACAAATTAATTGATAAATTTAACTATGCTGTTACTTCTGCTATCAACCTTGCTAGCAAATCTAAAGAACTCAGTACACCACACCAAAAACTTCCGACTGAAATCACCTCTAAAATTGCGGAAAAAAACAGAATTCGAAAATTATGGCAAGATACCAGGTTTCCTCCGTTCAAGCAATCCGTCAACAAGCTTCAAAAAGAAATAAAGCAAATGATTCACAAATTAAAAATGACAGATGGAATGAATTTTTATTAGGCCTAAATCCAGAAGATAATTCTCTCTTCAAAATTAACAAACATTTTACCAAAAATATCCCAAAATTCCTCCACTGGTTGGATACTCAGGTCTTATATTCTCATCTTCTGATAAAGCGAACTCTTTTTGCTGAAAACCTTGAACTCTCCTTTCAAGAAAACACTGAACCTTGCGATTACTCACAAATTGAGCATGTTGAAGATACAGTAACTTCCTTTCTAGCTGATCATCAAAATTATCATAACAATATTTTTTTTTTTTCTCCATCTGACATAATTAACTTAATCAAGAATCTCAACATTCGGAAATCTTCTGGACCTGACAACATTCCAAATAAAGCCTTAATGTGTCTCCCCTTAATGCCATTACTCATCTTGCAAAAATCTACAACAGCTGTACTAAATATCACTACTTCCCTCCTATCTGGAAAAAGCAAATATCATCATGTTCCCTAAACCTGGCCAAGATAGGAAATTTCCTCAAAATTATCGGCCCATCAGTCTCCTTAGCTGTGTAGGAAAACTTTACGAAAAACTCTTAGTGAAACATATTACTTCTTTTTGCGATAAAAATTCCATAATTCCAGCAGAACAATTTGGATTCCGTCAACATCACTCAACTTGTCATCAACTTCTACGTGTCACCAATATCATCACTGAAGGATATAACTATAAATTTTTACAGGAGGTGTCTTTCTAGATGTCAAAAAGCTTTCGATCGATTGTGGCACAATGGACTGATCTACAAAATGATCAAACTTCAATTTTCAACTTGGATCACACTTATCATTACAAATTATCTTAAAAATAGAACCTTTCAAGTTCGACTTCATAATGAATTCTCCAAAATCGGTCGTATTTGTGCTGGTACACCTCAAGGAAGCGTGCTAAGTCCTATTCTCTACAATATCTTTACCTACGACTTTCCTCAGTGCACTAACATTTCCACTTGCCTATTTGCTGACGATTCTGCTGCTCTTGCCCAAGGTGCTTCTATTCTTTATGTCATCAATAATCTTCAAAATTTTCTGAATATCCTAGAGGATTGGCTAACTAAATGGCGCATCGCAATTAATGTCTCTAAATCTCAAGTTATCATTTTCCGAAAAGGACACGCCAGACAACCATATATTAATCTCTCCCTTTTTGATCAAGAAATTGAATGGGCAACTAATATTAAATATCTCGGCTTAATTATAGACAATAAACTTACGTTTCGAGCTCATATTCAAAAAATCAAAGAAAAATGTTGGAAAAATTTTATCTCACTCTACCACTCATTAATAAATTTTCTAAATTAACTTTGTCAAACAAACTTCTTCTCTACAAACAAGTTCTTAGGCCTATCCTTACCTATGCTGCCCCAATCTGGGGTCTAGCTGCACAATCTAACAAGAAATCTGTACAAATTATTCAAAACAAACTTCTTCGTATTATCACTGGTGCACCCTGGTTTGTCCGCAACTCTACAATTCATCAAGATT
This sequence comes from Caerostris darwini, assembly GCA_021605075.1. Taxonomy (NCBI): domain Eukaryota; kingdom Metazoa; phylum Arthropoda; class Arachnida; order Araneae; family Araneidae; genus Caerostris; species Caerostris darwini. The sequence continues at coordinate 308,773 of BPLQ01013610.1, read as the reverse complement.
TAAAAATTGATTCTATTGACAACTATATTACTAAACTTTCTAGAAATTTCTTCAATACCATTGCGACTCACGAAAACCCTCTCATCAAGGCACAAACTATATTTACGCAATTGAATGGAAAATACAAGTATCCTTTCTCTACTTCTAAATGGAATCGAAGCCTCAAACCACCGTAATTTCCTGCTCATTTATCGCTTTTTAGATATTCTACTCTCAAACCACCGTAATTTCCTGCTCATTTATCGCTTTTTAGATATTTTACTTCAACGCATATTTACTGATCATACATTTCTTGTTACGTTTCCATCACCGATGATTTACATTTTCCTTACTTTCTTCTTTTTTTTCTCTCAATTCATACGATTACTATTATCTATTTATCATGACTTTTCTTTCCTACTGCCTTCACATACCATTGAGTAGATGAACGCTTCGCGTTCAGGCACTCGACATCTGTATTCAACAATGATGAGATATTTTACTTCAACGCATATTTACTGATCATACATTTCTTGTTACGTTTCCATTACCGATGATTTACATTTTCCTTACTTTCTTCTTTTTTTTCTCTCAATTCATACGATTACTATTATCTATTTATCATGACTTTTCTTTCCTACTGCCTTCACATACCATTGAGTAGATGAACGCTTCTCGACATCTGTATTCAACAACATTAAATAGCATTCTATTTTAGATTATTTTCAAGTTCGGCAAATTATAATTTGACTATTACAAAGTTTTTGCAATGAATCATAATTCGCCCGGGAATATCATTTCCGTTCGGAAAATTTGAATTATGACACAAGTAAAAAAAATCTCGTTTCACTAAATATTGAAATGTCTCTTCATTATACAGTACGTACAATTTTTGTTCTAGAAACAGTTTAAAACGAAAAAAAAAAAAAAATTCTGTCATTGATATTTATGATGCATTTAAAGTTATATAACAAACAATAATTTAGATTTCTGTTAAAATACAACTTAATTCGCATTATTTGAGATTTCAAGTATTGATCCAAATTTGACACATTTATGAATTAACAAGCTTCTTTCAATCTCAAAATAAGTAGAACTTTTGAGGTATTTAATTCATTAACCTCTAAAATATTTTCTTGATAAAAATGTAGATTAGATTGCATTTCAATCTAAAACATTATATTTGTAATAAAATAATCAATATGATATGTTAGGAAAATAAACTAGCTGAGATGTATCCTATATTAATGACCATCTGTGGTAATACAAATGGAATAATTGTACAAATTAATACTTACTTATTTTCTCTATTTTTAATACATGGATGCTTTATTTATCTACTATTTAAAACTGATTGATTAAAAAATTTGAGGTTATTTGTCAAATAAAATCATAACAGCTGAGAAAATTAATAAAATATCTATTCGAGTCCTGGCAATGCCATGGATGTTTGTAGTGGTTCGGAATCCACTTTCATTCATTGGTAGGGCTGGATTTTCCTATAGGCTAACTAGGCTTCAGCCTAGGGCCTCAAGATCAAGAAGGGCCTACATTCAAATTGTTAGCAAAATTAGAATTACACTATTCTAAAAGCAATAAGCACTGAATCGAAAATAAGGAGAAATTATACACATATGATTAATAAACAAACATAAATAAAATCCCATTTTTGGTTTATTTTAAAACTTAACATTCATAATAATTCATAATTAAACTTTAAATGTGAATTATTATGAAATAAGTTTATCTGAATTGAATTTGCTTTAATCTTCAATATATTAAATATATTTAACTTAATTTGATGAAAATATGATAATTTTTATTGCATATTTTATTTTCGTAGACAAAGATTTTTATTATTTGAATTTTGTTTCTTTGTAAATGTTGTGTGCTATGTTTGATTAGTTATTGTTACAAGTATTATATAGGGTGCTGAGAACAAATGTCCAAATAAGTGTTCTCGATTTTTTTTAAATTTATTATCCGGGCCACATTTGTTTTAAAGATGAGTACCCATCACAACATGTTTCATTTAACATGTTGATATATATCACAGTAATGATGTACTTTATTACCTCTCGTGTAATTTACAAACTTAAAAATGGGAGGTGAAAGGGCCTCATAATTGGAATTGCATAGGGCCCTGTTCATTGGTTATTTTTTATATTCATTTTTCAAAGAATATAAAAAATAAGAGATGAATATAAAAAAAGAATGAAAAATTATTTTTCATTTAGGATTTTGAGTTCCTTGAGGAGCTTGGACGAGGTGGGTTTGCTACTGTATATAAAGCAAGATGTTTGAAGCTTGGATTTCCGGAATATGTTGCTATCAAAGAGGTAATAAAATTATTATTTTTTCAAGTATCCAATTGTATTGTTGCACCCAGTCATACATGGTTTTACTCTTGTTACCAAATCGTTATCTATAAAGTAAGAAATTTATGTATGTATATTTACTTCTAATTTTGAAACTGTAGCGTCCATAGTATGTCTTCAAGCTATATATGCCCCCTAGGTAGTGCTAAATGAGTAATAGCAGTGCAGCCTTTGGTTATGGCATAAAGATAACTGTCTAATACTGCCAGTTGTGTTAGAAGAAGAAAAAAAAAAGACATAATATTAATATGAAAATATTGTTTGCATTTCTTATTACAAAAATTTTAATACTGAGAAATACAATATTTCTTTTTTTAAGTATTTAAATCCTGTTCTGTATTACTGTAATTGTTCCATAAAAAGTGGCAATACTTCCATGAGATGATAAGGATCCAAAATTAATTAACTTAATGTTTTGTACAATGAGAAATTATTTTTTGAATTATAAAGATAATTATTTTTCAATTTAAATGCATTAATTTTTATTAGTAAATACTAATTAACTAATTTACAGCATTTGTATTAAGTAATAATGAAAATAAATTTCTACATTTTTTACAAATCTTTAAAGCAATTATTATGATCTAGTATCTATGGTTATAAAATAAGTGGAAAAAGTATGAATTATTTTTTTTTACAAAACTGAAATAAAAGAAATAAACATGATCATGAATTAATAAGGAAGAGCTTGAACATAAATATTTTACTTTTGAAAGTCATAAAATAATACTTTAATAAACATGACAAAACATTAAATATTTATTAAAATATTATTATTATTATTATTTTTTTTTTCATTTTTTATTTTTTTTTTTTTTACATTTGTAATGTCACAATTTTCAATAATATCATTAATTTCACGATTTTTAATATCCATAAAGATATTCTGATGCATGTATCTCAGTGTTTCCAGCTTATCTGTAAAACTTCCAATTTTTTTTTAAGTTATCAGTATCTCCCAAAAAAATTTTAGCACACAGATTTTAAGAAAGTGATTTTAATTGACAAATTCCTTGAAATTTTCCCTGAAATAAATTAAATTAAATATATCAGCTAAGTACTATGCAAATTTTTAATCAGAATATGGTTGATTTATATTTGACAATATCAGAGCCTGATGGCCAAGTGTTCTGGCGCTTGGTACCACAGGTTTCGGGTTCAAGTCCCGGCGGTGCCATGGATGTTCGTAGTGCTTCAGAATCCACTTTAAACTGTTGGTCCCAGTCTAATAGGATCGTAGAATTTTGTGGGAGTAGTGTTACTCGCGCCATAGCCTATCTTCAAGGTACGCGCGCCCCCAGCTTAGTGCTAAATGAGTTACAGCGCCTGTCTGTGCAGCCCACATGATATACCTTCTTCAAGGCTAGTTTGTATTGGGTTTTTCACTGGGAAATGGTAAATGCGACCCAATTCTCAACATAATTAAAATATATATATATGCATACATTTGACAATAAATTTAAAATTTATTATTATTTAAAGTAACTTAAAATTTATTTTTGTATATATTTATTTTATAAATAAATTTTGAAAATTTATTAGGAATTTAAAGTAATTTTAAATTTATTTTAATACTTTTTTTTTTTGCTCCTATTCGACTTTTTTTTTAATGTTTCTCTTTATTTAAAATATTTAAATACCTGCTCATTTGTTTTAATTCCTGCTATTCTTGTCATAATTTATTTATCAACTGCTAACACCTTAAAGCACAGATATATTAAGGTAATGACAACATTTATATCGACATGTCTCCCGAAAATAGAAACACATGGTTAAATTCATTCTTAGGCATTTCCAGCCAGTTTTAAAAATCCCATTGCATTTCTTTCAAACTTTGGCAAATTGGTTTCAAATTACATTGAAATGCTGATAAAATTATGGAAGACAAACTCAATAAGGGGAATGCACTTGAATGATGATTCAATATGCTGTCAAAAACATATGTATTTTTTTATTATTCATAATACTTAACTTTTTAATATTCTCTTTTTGAAAAACCAACTTCATAATAAATTTTTAAAAATAAAATATAAATATATTCTTTGTAATACTTTTCTTGCTACCATTATTAATGATTTTGATGTATGAGGTTAAAAAGTGTTTTATTGTAATATATATATGCCTTATTATAGATCAATAAGAAAAATTGCAAGTGGAAAAGACACGAAAGATTTGTAAGGAAGGAAATCAAAATACATTCATCTCTGCAACATCACAACATTGTTAAGGTATTGTTATGCTTATTGAAATTTTTTAAATATTTTGATTTTCCTTGAAGGCTGTAATTTTATAATATGTTGAATATTTCATTGATATTTAATTTTTCTAGTATTTACAGGATACACGAAAAATAAAAATTGATTCAAATATCAAATTTATTTAATTTTAGAATTAAATAGTGCAGGATACCTTCTTTCCATCAATAATTACAATAGTTAATCAAAGATGCAGAAGTTTGGAAATCATGGATATTTTCCACACAGCAGACATGGTGTTTTTATAAAGATGTAGATTAAAAATGACAGTTGCTTTAAAATTAGTTGCATTTGTTAAAGCATAAATTTATGACCACATCAAGATATTGTCTTTTCTATTAATGGTGCAGTTAAACCTATCCTCAGGAATTTAATCGATCTTGAATTATTAAAAAAATGAGTTTACGGGAATATCTCAATTCAAATAAGTTTTATCAATTATGTTATTTTGACTTTTATGACCAAAGTTTTCTCTTCGTCATCAGTATTTTGAAATTTGGAGTGTTTAATGCCGTTTCTTCCTTCAAATAAAAAAATTGCATTTTAGAGGAAATTGAAATTTATCCTATCTATTATGTAAAAGGGCTAAAATAGCTTGACTTAAGACGAGTGCAAAAATTGTCAGAATAAAACAAAAATTACAAACAAATAAAATTGCAACATATATTTATATATATATATGTATATATCAAAGATGCTTTTAATGAGGTGGAAGTCAATAATCTTGCAATTAGATCTGAATTTTACTGAAATGACAACTTCATATTGAAAATACCTATAATTTTTAAACCTATTTTTCTCAAGTCATATTTTTTTTAAGTCTTTCCTTTTTTTTTTTTTTTTTTTTTTTTTTTCATTTAATAATGCATTTATTATATTAATCTGAATTAAAAAAAAAGATTCCTGCACTTTATAAATTGCTTATTTAAATTAAACTTATGAAATTAGCATTATGCAACAACATTTTATGATGAATAAATTTTTGGGAAAGACACATCAATATTTTCTTTTATTTAGTGAAAAGTACTATAGTATAACAAATCTATGTAGCTGCAATGTTTGTTTGCAAAATAGCACTTGTTATAGTGTAATTTTTGCATTTTTTTTTCCAGCTACTTGGTGTAATTGAAGATAGCAATTGCATTTGGTTGGTTTTGGAGTTATGCAGCAATGGATCTGTTGACGATTACATGGAGGCATTGGGTCGTCCTTTTTCTGAAGCTGTTGGTGAGGATTTTTGTTCAATATATTTTTAAATCTGAAATGGCTTATTAAAAGCCAACCAACTAACTCAAAATCTTTCATCACCGGAATGTTGACTTCAGCTTTACCCAAAGTGCTTGCGAGAGTCTGTTATACTGAAGAACTGTTATTAGCTTATAATTTATGAATAATAATTTTAAAAATTAAAACTCGTGCTGTCTTTTGAAAAGAGTCAATAGTTATGTTTATAAATATTTTTTATTTGAATGCACTAATGGAAAACATTGTAACAAAAAATATATATATTCAACCACATTTGATTTTGCTATATGTGGAATTTTTCAGTAATGCATAAAATTATTTATATTCTAAAGAAACTGAGTTTTATTAAAACTTAAATTATTAATCTACAAACAAAACTAATATTGCAAGATTAAAAGATCAATTGCTGAAATAATTGTTATAATAAATGCATTTTCATCATAGGAATTGATGTTTAAACTAACTAGTTGTCAAAGCTGTGATTTCAGGAATATTTAACAATTTTTCCAAATGATAAATCAACCAACGTTGTCAAACATCATACCAATCCTGTTAGCAATATCACTAACTTTATTATATTTTTAGTGTATCAATGCTTTAAATATTGTTGTGGCTATAGATATTGTGTTATTATAACTATATACATCTGGGATTTGCTGCTGAATAATCTGCTTGTAAAATAAAATTTGTCTCTATCACACCTTGCCATCTTAATTTTTTATTTCCTTTTCTGTGTGTGTGCATTTATTGATGAATGAAATGTTCCTTTGCAGCCCACAACATTTTGAGACAAGTGATTGATGGTGTGATGTATTTGCAAGACAAGCTCATCATCCACCGAGATCTATCACTAAAAAATATTCTTCTTACTGAAAATATGCAAGCTGTAAGGGTTTTTTTTTTCCTATTAAAAACTTACTATCAAATAATAATTGTTTACTAAAGGATTATTTTATTTACTTTCCTCAATACAACTATACCTAATTTGATTGTATTGAGTACTATGTAAAGGAATCTTACTTGCCTAAAAGTGACTCTTTGATTCAATGTAAAGAAATTAATGTGTAATTGTTTCCCTCCCTTTCCAGAAAAAAAAGATATTCCTCATTTAAGATTATATAATTTTCCTTTATTGTTGTAGCGGCTTGATGGAATTGACTAGCGCTCTGGCCTTTGTTACCGCAGGTTTCAGTTTGAATCCTTGTGATAGCATGGATGTTTGTTAAAGGTTCAGAATTCATGTTAAACTGTAGGCACCGGTCTAATTAGCCTAATATGTGCAAAAAAATGACTGTAGGACGACAAACCAAACCTTAATGTTATAAATAAAAACAGATTTGGTGGAAGTAAAAGACTGATTATTTGTTGTTGAAAAATAATTTTTAATTAGATTATTTGATTGATAAAGTATAATATACCTAAAAAGCATAAAATAAATTAATTTAAAAAACTTTTTAAAACAATCTTTTATTTAAAATACATAAAATAATATATGAACTAAAAAAGAAAAACAATTTCTCTTATAATTTTATAAGAGGTTAAATAATTCTCTTTATAAGATTCGATTATAGATGTACCATTCAATTGAAAAATCTAATGATTTAATTTATGCATGATTAACAACTACGTTGAAGTTGCACTCTCAAAACTCATGTTGTTAATTTGAAATGTGAATGTAATTAGATTTATAAATAGTATTTAGTATTGTTATTAATATATTATTTGCAATTAGTATTTTGAATGATAACAATTAAAGTTTGTACTGAATTCAGCAAATCACACATATTTCTTGAATACTTGTGAATTCATTTAAACAAACTCTGGGAATTGGCATTTTTAAGGGCTGAAACAAAAAATTATCACTCATAGAGTAGAAAAATTCTTGTAAAAGTTGAAATATGGCCATTTCGTTGCCATTGTAACTTGAAAACCACACCCTTAATGGTGGCACTTGAGGCGTTTGCTTTTTACACCCATGCAGGAACTTTTATGACCACAGATTTATCATGTCTATCTCTAGCATAGATACTGAAACTTTTGGTTCAGCTTTACTTCTCAGCTCAATTAGTTTGTAAATCTAATCCTCTGCTTATTTGATTATAATTTTCTGAACAATTCATTAATATAAAATGAGTTGCATTCCAGAGATTAATTTTTCTTTATATCTTATTTGATTATTGAATGAGCATTTTCATACAATTATTAATTTTTTTGCATAATACAGTTAATTTATTAGGTTCACTCAATTTTAAATGTTTTCATTATAGAAAATAGCTGATTTTGGTCTATCCACAGACCTAGAGCAACCTGACGAAACTAAACAGACAATGGTTGGGACAGCCAATTACATGCCTCCGTAAGTATCTCAATAAATTTTTTTTTTTTTTAATTTTGCCTTTCAATGTAATACTTTTTTACCTGATAATATGTATTACTGACCAATTTTTGTTAACCTTTTTTTAACGAATGCTAGTTTTATTTTACCTAAATATTATTGCTCACAAATTTAAAACTAAATAGTATGTAAAAGAAAAGTATCACAACTGTTACCTGATGACTTATTTCACTTTCAGTTGAGGACTGTCATAAATACTGCCCTAGATTAGATTGTAAAAAAAAAAAAAAAAAAAAAAAAAAATATATATATATATCTGAGGCATTATTAATTTTTTAAAAGTTTAATTATATAAAAAGAGATTAATGAAATATTTATTTTTTTATATATTTCCATATGTTAAAGTATTTTTTTTCAGTAATTAAAATTTCTTAACCTGATCCAATTTTTCTAGACAAAAAAAAAAAAGCTATGGTATTTTACTGATTTGTCATAGTGAAAGTCTAATTAATTGATTTATTATATTTTTTGCTTAAAAGCTGTTTTTAGAATAAGTATACTTTATATATTATTACTCAATTATAATTCTTTAGATTTAGATACTGTACTGTCCATAATTTAGATAAAGTAGTAACTCGTCATTTTGTTACAAAGATAAACTACCATGGATATTCTTTATTTACTGGAACAATTGTTACTTCTACAAATTTAAGAAATTACATTTTATCAATTACTTTTGCAACTTTAAATAAAAAAAGTCGTGCTGGTAGTTTATAGAAAATTTTATGCAATTTTTTTAATAGTTAAAAAAGAAATATTCTAAATTATTCACTAATGGGCACAAATGATGTATTTCTGCTGTACATTTTTCTTTTTATCAAAAAGTACTGTTAGTCTGTGAGGTGTCTACTTGTAGGATGATAAAGATAAATTTAGTATTTATATGTATAAGTTGCTTTTTATAAATTTTGATGAATTTCTTTTTATTTGCAGTATTTCTTTTTTCATTTTGAAATGCTGTGCAATGTTGTTTATTTTTTTTTTTTTTTAAATTGTATATTTTTTATTTTGAATCTAATATACTATAAATAACTTCAATACATCTATTAATAGCATAAATTAAAAAAAAAACCTTAAAATAATATTTGATTATTCCTATTTTAATGAAAAATTTCTCAACTTTTTTTTTTCCTTTTTAAAGTTCTTTATTGTTGGATAATATTTATATTTAATATTTGTTGCAATTGATAATTTTGTAATAAAGTTAACATTCTATTCATTTTGATTGGAAAATAAGAATTTTTTTTTCATTTACCACTAATAACTAGTATAAAAAAAATATTGAAAATTGCTGGAAATACTACTAAAAGTTCCAAGTGAGGTTGGAGTGTCTGCAATTATGATTAGAATAAAAATATTTTATATGCCATCGAAGACTGTTTCTGTTATTAAAGTGCGGCCCTTCAATCTGGGTGGTGTAGTAACTCAAATTCTTTTGTGGTGCTGTTGTAACCATTTTTTGAGTTAATGGGAGAATTGTGTATTTAGGGAGATGGCAGGAAGGACTCGTCATGGACTGAAAGTGGATTGCTGGAGCTTAGGGTGCATGTTGTACACTATGCTGGATGGGAAGCCGCCCTTCCATAACAAGACACGCATGGCCGTCCTGAACGATGTGCTGGTGAAGGACGTGTGCTACCCTGAACATGTCAGTCCAGAGGCCAGGGAGTTGCTTGAGGATTTGCTCACCAAGGATCCCAGGCAGAGAATCTCCATTGACGGTATGCGTCTTGCCAGATTTGTGTTTATTATAGCTTCTTTTATTTATTTATTTTCTAATGCAGCTGGCAAATATTTAGACAGTTATCTTTATGCCATGAACAAGGGCTTCACTGCTGGGACTCATTTAGCACTATCAAAAGGATGCGTGTAGCTTGAAGATAGGCTACGGACGCGAATAACACTAGCCCCACAACGCTCTATGATCGTATTAGACCTCAACCGCTGGGACTCGAACCAGAAACCTGTGTTACCGAGTGCCAGAGCGTTACCCACTGGGCCATCTGGCCTCTTAGTTTCTTTTATAAGCATTTATTGTACATGCTTTAGGTTTAATGCATACACCAAAGAAAATTATTAAAAATGAAATCTTAACTCCAGTTTGCATAGGTAAATATATAGCTTAAAGGGTTAATGTTTTTAACAATCAAAATTTATTTCATGCATGTGTTAGAAGTAATGCTCAGTAGAAAAGTTGTCTTTTAGTAAAAAGTAGGGGAAAAAAAGTATGCAACCTTACCTGGTGCTGCATAGATACAATTAATAGATTTAAGCATAGATGTAATTAATTTCTTTATTGATGGAAAACTATTTTTGTTATATAATGGCCTAGACCAATTTAAAAGTCTTCTAGATATATTTTTACTTTAATTTATTAGTTAATTTAATAGTTTTATAATTGTCCCTGTATATATATATATATATACATATACAGGGAAAATTATAAAACTACAACTTCTGAGCACAAGACACATTACGATTGCATAGATAGAATATAAAAAGAGAGGCTATAAATATGGCTACTTCTTGTGACAACTTTATTTATTTATTTTTGTGTGAAATTGTTTTTAAATATTATTTTAACACCAAACTTTGTTTTAAGTTGTAAGACAGTTATATGTCAATTACTGAAATATTAAAAGATTACATATAATAATTAACAAATAATTTCTATTTGCCATATTCAGTATAAACTAATATAAATAATGGTATGATATGCAGAATATCAAACAACAAAAAGATTATCAAGATATTTTCCTTATAACAGAAATATATCCAGAAAGAATTATAATGTGTAATTATTCTTTATAAGTGTGTCTTAAATTAAAAATGAGAATTTTACTTTTTTAGCTGTGCCTCTGTCCAAATTTTTTAAGAAATATGAAAAGAAGTACAAGGTAAAATGATTTTGTAATTTTCTTTTCAAAAATTTATTTTAATTTTAGAATTAAAAAGACATATCTCTATATTTAAAATACTAATTTGTTATTATAATAATGACAATACCTAGATAGATATCTATCTATATATTGATCTAGTGATCGCATAAACTAGTAAATATGTTTTATATGATTAGAAAAGGGAAAAAATATCTTAATTATATATTTAAATGTTTTTATAAGTATTTTTTAATCATCTGACATTGTTTGTGATGAAATTAATGTTACAATTGCATTAATGCCAACTCGTACAGTTTCATAGTGACCTTTTCTGAGATTTCAACACAGTTGTGAAAATACATTAAAACAAGATGAATTTTTTCCTTCATACTGCTTTCTTTTATATATATATATATATATATATATATAACATCAAGCATTCATTTTTATAAACACAATTAAAAAACTTGCTTACTAGGAAGAATATTTTATGCCATTAATTTCTGAGTTATAAGTTAAGAATCCTGATATTCCACTTCATAATCTATGTAAAAATCTAATTGATTTTTCACTGTTAGGGAAATAATTGAAATTCAGGTTAGGAGAATGATGGAAAGATAATTAATTATTTTATTACATAATTTGTTTGTATTCATAGAAATGAGGAAATTAATGAAAATAAATGTTTTCTCCAGATAAAAAGGAAAGAATGATACTGCAAATAAAAATTAGATTAAATTTTTGCACTTAAGGATTTAATTTTTTTCTAAAACAAATCCCAAAATGTGTTCTTAAATTCTACTTCAAGATGATAAAAGTCAAAAAATATATTAATGAAAATATGAATAAATGCAAGTGAATTCATTACTAAAAGATAAAATAAGTATTTATAACTTATTTTTAAAATATTAAATATCTTATTTCTTTCTCCTTGTTTTGATTTAGTAACTTTTTATTTTTAAAAACTTGTTATTAAAAATACTTGACAGCTTTTTTATTCTTGGAAATCTGAATTGTTAACAAAACAATTGCCAATTGCATTTATTATCTAAGGCAGTGCTATATAGGTAGTTCTGAATTTCTGGAGGATACCTTCTAAAATTATTAAAAATTTTCTTCAGAAACAAATATGAAGAGAAAAAAATTTGATATATAAATGATTATTTTTAAAGTAGAATCAGCCACTCATGAAGATGAGTGAACTGATTAGTACTTGCTTCATGTAAACATGAAAAAAATTATAAAGAAAGGAGAGAATTATGAAGATTGCATTGATCAAATGAAGGATAATTAACATTTATTTAATTAAAGACATTTTTAAAAAGATAATATTTGGAAGAACATGTATATCATTTTAAAAATGATTTATTATTATTATTATTATTATTGCATTTCTTAGTTACAAATTATTTATGTTTATGAAAAAAGCTAATGAAGTTTAAAAATAGAATGAAGTAGGAATAGAATTTCATTCTGTTTTTTAATAAGTACTTTTACTAAAAATACTCTTCAATGAATTGTGAATAAATGATAGTGATTAAATTTAAAATGAAGCTTCTCTTTTCTAATTGTGAATATACAGACTTTTATTTTGAGAATGTTTTATTAAAGTATTAAAACTTTTGAGATATTTCTACTTTTGATACATATTGAGTATTTTCACATTCAATTCATCTCTTTATTTTTTAATATGTTTAAATAAGCCATGTGTAAATAGAGATTACAAATTTATCAGGGTTTTTTTAATAATAAAGTTGTATAAAATTTACTTGTTAGATATAATAAAAGGTGTTGAAATTTAATAATACATAATAATAATTTTAAATTTATTAATTTAAAAAATGATCACATTTACTTTAGAATAAGAGTACAAAACTTTCTGAATTCAATAGAATAATTAACTATGCTATTTAAATAATTTTATAGTTACTTAAAATTATTGTTTGAAGGGCTCACACTACAAGGACAGTGGGCATGGCTCTTGGAGTGGAAAAGAGAGCCACCATAAGAGTCAAGGTAATTATGACAGTGGTTTCAACTCGAATCACTCTGATCTGAATCCGTGCATCGAAAGGAAGTGTCGATCAGATACCAGATTTGCAAAATCGCCTTTACTAAAAGAATGGTGAGTGAGTGCACTTGAGTAATAATTATTCCATAACCAATTATATATTTTTTTTTTTCTTACTGTAGGTTTCAAAAACTTAAATATTGTTTGAATATTTTAAATCTTATCACACAGGTAAATTTTTAACTTTAAGCAAATAAGGGTTTCCAGTGAAAAATGTTTATAGCATTGGTATACATGCAACTGTAATTTTTCATGGATTAAATGTGGCACTTGTCTGTTGCTGAATAGACAATTAATTAGATATGAATTGTAAGTGAACAACATAAAATGAGATCATTGGCGGGTTTTTGAAATGTTCATTTTACTAGAATATATGTGTATCTATATTAGGTAAAAATTCTTAAGCATAGAGACTCATTTTGCATAAAAAAGATCACTTACAAACATTTAAATGAGACTGACAAACATATTAAAAGAGTTCTCAATAGTAGAATGGTTGAAATAAATTTCTTTCAAATAAAAATTTCTACGTCTGCTTACAAATGAATCAAAAATATAAAAGTAAAAATACTGTGCATTAGTGTTTGTATTTGTCATTTTGTTTTCTGTGAACAAACAACAACTGCAGAACAACTGCAACTCTTATGTCACCTTCAATGTTTAATTTAAGGAATTGCCTTTGTTGGAATTTTTAATATAAACCTTTTGTAATATAAATAAATAAATAAATGCTTAACTTAAAAAAAAAATTAGATTGATAAATAGCATGCTTAATATTTAAATAAAAAATCCATTCTATTTCAAAAGAAAAGTATTTTCATTCTGAATGCATTACACACCTTCCCGTTGCAATATAAAAAATTAGAAATTTCATTTACAAAGCTGATGCAAATTACTTTTTTTTTATCCATTTATTAAAAAATAGTTCTTTATTTCGAAAAATTCTATTAAAATATAACTATAGGATAAATGTAAAAATAGTTAAACATAATCCCTGCTTATTAGCATTTATATACACTGAAGTGACAAAAGTCATGGGATACCTCTTAATATCGTGTCGGCCCTCCTTTCGCCCGGCGAAGTGCAGCAACTCGACGTGGCATGGACTCAACAAGTCGTTGGAAGTCTTCTGCAGGAATATTGAGCCATGCTGTCTCGATAGACGTCCATAATTGTGAAAGCGTTGATGGTGCAGGATTTTGGGGACGAACAGACCTCTCGATGATGTCCCATAAATGCTCGATGGGATTCATGTCGGGCGATCTAAGTGGCCAGATCAATCGTTGGAATTGTCCAGAATGTTCTTCAAACCAATCGCGAACAGTTGTGGCCCGGTGACATGGCGCATTGTCATCCATAAAAATCCCATCGTTGTTTGGGTACATGAAGTCCATGAATGGCTGCAAGTGATCTCCAAGTAGCTGAACTTAAGCATTTCCAGTCAATGTTCGGTCCAGTCGCACCAGAGGACCAAGTCCATGCCATGAAAAAACAGCCCACACCATTACGGAGCCACCACCAGCTTGAACAGTGCCTTGCTGACAGTTTGGGTCCATGGCTTCGTGGGGTCTGCACCACACTCGAACCCTACCATCAGCTCTTATCAACTGAAATCGTGACTCATCGGACCAGGCCACGGTTTTCCATTCATCTAGGGACCAACCGATATGCTCACGTGCCCACGAGAGTCGCTGCAAGCGATGTCGTTCTATCAGCAAAGGCACTCGAGTCGGTCTTATGCTGGAATAGCCCAAGAAAGCCAAATTTCTCCGCACAGTTCTAACAGACAAGTCCCTTGTACGTCCCACATTGATTTCTGCGGTTATTTGACGCAGTGTTGCTTGTCTGTTAGAATTTACGAATCTTTGCAGACGTCGCCTTTCTCAGTCGTTAAGTGCAGGCGGTCGACCACTGCGCTGTCCATGGTGGGATGTTATGAGTGAAATTTCATTTTTCGGCACACTCTTGACACAGTGGATCTGGGAATGTTGAATTCCCTAACGATTTCCGAAATGGCATGACCCATGCGTCTAGCTCCAACTAACATTCCGCGTTCAAAGTCTGTTAATTCCCGTCGTGCGGTCATCATCACGTCAAAACCTCTTCACATGAATAACTTGAACAGAAATGAAAGCACTGCGCATTTATACCTGTTCTACGCGATGCTACTGCCATCTGAAAATTTGCATATTGCTATCCCATGACTTTTGTCACATCAGTGTAATAGTAATATTGAATGAATATGCGATTTGTTCTGTAATATTAAACATCTATAAACTTTGCTTGGTTAATGAAAATATGATTATTTATTAAATCGGAATTCTAAAATGAATTTTGATTTAAAATTTTTAAATATATTTAAATAGAGCTAGATACAAATTTTACTGAATTTAAAAATTAAAGAAGATTTATAAACTTTCTAACCTATGCCTATTTTAAAAAAAATAGACTCAAAAAGCTTATAATTTTTTAATCTGATTTGCTGTAAGTTATGCTACATTTCATTGCCATGTAGGAAACTTAATTAATTTTTTGCTCAACTTTGTAATATTTTCTAGAATTTTTATAAACAAGAAATATTTGAAGTTTTATCATAGTTCAAATATATTTAATATTATTATTTCCTGAAATCGTTCAAAAATTTATAATTGTAGCTGTTATGAAAATACTTCACTGTAAGTATTCATATTATATATACTATGAATATATAAAATGAATCATTGATATTCATAAGTATTTCAAATAAGTCATGAATCATATGCTGAATTTTCAGTTTAACATTGAGCATTGCATTTGATTAAAATTTATTTTTGTTTCAAAAATATGTATACAATTTAATGTTTCTTATTACATTTAATGTTTAAGTTCTTTTAATCATGAACTATTAGTAATGAAGAGAAAATTATTTGTTTACAAATGTATCTGACTTTTCTTTTCTAGTCATTACCCTCCAGAGAGATCCTTGACTCTAGATCGACTTAAGGGCCGAATACAGGCATTGCCTTTGAAAAATTCTCTTCGGAAAGACTATGTTTCTGCTGAAAACATTTATGGCCAAAAGACGAGGTAGGTATCGACGGATTCCATTCAATGAAGGCAAATTATTGATCAGAATTTTCTAAGGAAAAATGCTTTGTACCATAAGTTATAATGCAGGACATTAAAATCATAGGCCTGGAAAATCATTTAACACTTATACGTACAGAAATTACGAAAACTTCAGAGCATTTGGGAGATTTATTTACACTCTTTGGGAAAATATTATTTCAAGTTATCAATTACATATAATTCTGCTTGTATGAATGAATACTTCATTCAAACAAATTCTGGATTCTTATCTTACAATACTAGTCACAGTTTTGCTAGTATCTAAATCAGCTATCTCCAAATTTTTTTGGAGATAGAAAAAGAAAATAATTAGAAGTTGTACTCGTTATAATATATATATATCAAAATTTATTTTATATCTTCAGTGACTTTGCACTTTTTGATGTATTTCACAATCTAGAACAAGGTAAATCTTAAATCCTAACTACCTTATGTTAGTCTACTTTGAATGCTTTATAACTTTTGTATGATAGATATTTATATATATAGTATTTGTGACATGTATGGTTCACCATAGGTCTTCTGCAAAATTTTTAGCAATTCTTATGAAATTTTATTTGAAACACAGAATTAATTTTGTTCAACTAATTTTTCCATTTTAAAAAATTGCTGAGTTATCAAAATGTTGCATTTAAAAAAAAAATTCATCAACAGGCTGAGGGGCGGATTGCACTGAAATTTCTCATGGTAACTCAGTATAATGTTATCAACTTACAAAGAAAATTATAGCGATATCTTTTATGAGCATGTTTTAAATTATAAATTCTGTATACTTTTTATGCAGAATGTATATATATATTTGTGTGTGCATATTTATGTGTGTAGCCAAAAATGAAATTATTGTTTATTTATTTTAATCATTATACATAACATTTAAATTAAATGACAAATTGATATCTTTAATCAGAATTTAATGTGATTGCATTTGTTTAGTATTATCAGAACAATCTGATCAGATGCCTTCTGTTAATGCAATGTGTTTGTAAGTTTATATTTTTGGCATGCTCTCAAACATCACTATACTAATATCACCCCATAGCATGCACAGACGACATTTTGGAGACCACTGGTCTAAATGATACTTACTAATATAATATCATTTAGGTTCTAGCAAAATTGTGTTATAATTTGTAATTTATTATTGCTATTTTACTTTTACTACTTTTTATTTAAATAAATTAGCCCTGTTTTTCTTTAAAGCACAATTTTTTTAACTTCTGAATTTTAATTATCAAAATACAACTATAGTCATTATTTAGAAATTTAAAATATTTGCTGATATAATAACTTAGTCCATGATTATGGGGTGATATCCATGATAACTTAGTCCATGATATTCAGATGCTAGCTGAATTTGTCTATTAATCAAGTCTATTAAAAGTTTAACCAAAAATATTATAAGATTCCTTTTTATATTAGAAAATTCTGAAACTTTCGTCTTGGCATTATTCTAGCCTCTTTCTTGGAATATAATTACTATAATTGGCATAAAAAAAATTCCTAATTTTCCATATAAATCAAATTAATAAAACAATTTATTTAGAGGAACAATTTTACAAAAAAAATTTATGAGAAATAGTTTGTTATAATTTTAATCTTTTTTGTTTTAAGTGATTCTTGCCGAATTCAAGGCAGAATTTGTGGGGATAATTCGGTGGTTACCAAAGATGAACATGACCATTGCCAATCTCACCGCACCAACTCTTACATACCTGAAAAATGTACTGATTTCAATTGTAAATTTAATCAGTAAGTTCTATTTTCTTTCTTTTATATATATAAAAAAATGCCCTATTATTTTTTGTATTAAATCTTCCTATTTTTTTACTACTGAAATTCTAACTTAAAAAATTTTTGCTAAATGAACCACTTATTTTCAATAATTTTACCTAAGGAAAAATTTTATATGAACATGATTTCTCAAAATAGCATGGAATACAAAATATTTTTGATGTTTACAAAATTATAGATGTCTTAAAGTCTTGGTTTGTGTTTGTCATAACAAAACTAAATTCTACAAGTTTGAAATTAACGAAATATCAGAAGTTTTAATTATTAAATATTTTCTATTTATCAAAACTTTTGTCCCACAAAAAGATAAAATTCTAACTTTATTTAAACATCATTGTTTTCAGTGTAACTAAGTTTGGAGTGCAGAATCATTGGAATGTTATGCATCTAGTTGATACTTTATTTGAGAACAAACCATGCAACTAGCTTAGCTAAAACTTTGAACTGATAAAAATCAAAGGTAGTTATTAAAAATTCCTGTGTTAAAACAAATGTTTTTTTTAAAGTTGCAAGAAAAGTTGACATAGAAATTAATATTACCATTATAGAACAGTATGAAGATGATGAATTCAAGGCTTTCTTTAATTATTCAATATGAAAAAGTTATGAAGGAAAAAATGAATTAATGAAAAGAAAATTGTTAAAAAGGTTTGTTTAGCTGAAACACTATTTGAATATAAAGATTTCAGCTATTCCAAACTACTTATTGGGATAAAATAAAATAAATTACTGCTGATATTGATTTATATATATTAAATGGTTACTGGTTTATATAAAGTGTGACAAAACTTTTTTTTTTATATGAAATGTTTAGCAAAGTAAAAATAGAGTTATTAAAATTCACTATTAAACATTAATTACAAGTGTAAGCTATCAAAAAAGATTTTAAAGACAACAAAAAAGTTGAGTTCATGGCACTAAAGCAGAAACTCAATTACAACTGCGGAAGGTTTTGCAGAGCTGGCTAAATGAAGAATAATATTGTAGATATTTTCAATAAGTAAGATATTGATTAGTTTTCGAGGATTGTCTTGTGATAAGGTCCTAGACCTTACCCAACTTTATCGACCACTTACCAGTACATTTTGGCATATTGCTATAATACAAAATTATTTTTTTAAGAATTAATAATTATGAAAATTGACAATTAATTCAAAATAAAAATTACTTTTTAAATTTTTTTTCATGTATTATTACTTTCAGTAAGACATTTTAAAAAATTCCCCCCCCATTTCACTTAAATCAACAGTGCAAATTCAATTTTCTAAAAACAAGTTTATCACATTTTTACTTGATGAATGTCCTTATAAGGAAATTATTTAAGTATGAGATATTCTTAATTACTTTTATTTTAATAAACAATGTATAACATTTAAAAAGCGAAATAATATGCTTAGAATAATTCACAAAATTTTACATATTCTAATTCATAAAAACAGAAATCAAAGAGAAAAATTTTAATTATTAAGCATTGTAAAGTGTGTGAGCATTTGTAAATCAAAAACCACCTTAATAAGCCAATGTCTTTTATTTATTTATTTATTTTTTTTTTTTTTATTTTTTTTTTTTTTTTTTTTTTTTTTTGTACAGTTCGAATGCTGAGAATAATGCCCTCCAGTTAGCATGCAGCCACACTGGTCTCTGCTCCAAGTGTTCTCACGCAACCTCCTGCTGCTGCCAGAAGAGCCACCAGAAAAATGGCCACCCAGAGAAGCTCGATTCAAACAGCTTGGAACAAAAGACCCTCCCTCTGAATGCTGTGAGACTGAAGCCCAGGAGGCATCGGATCAAGAATGATGCTGTAAATATGCTGATTCTTTTGCTACTTGCATTATTTCTGGTTTAAAATATTTTTTTTTACAAAAAATGAACGAATATCTTCAAAGCAATTACACACTAAAGGCTTGTTCCCACCAAGGTGTGAGGCATCACAAGGCAGGAAGGAAAATTTTTCAACCCATTTACACTGAAGCTTCAGAAATCGCTTTATGACTAGTGAAGTTCCAGTTACTTCTACTAGATGGCAGATCTATTATTGGCTCAATCCAAATTTCATGACTTAGCAAGCAGTTGAAAGTTGGTCAACTCAAAGCGGTGGTTTTAGGTGAGTGGTGAGGCTAGTGATTGGTCAACGCCTCACGCCCTCGGTGGAAACGAGCCTTAATTGTCATAATGTTATTGTTTTTAAATAATTTGCACTTGACCTGAAGTCATTTGTCTCTCAAATGTGTATCAACACTACTCAGATACATCATTATAAAAATTACTTATGTTAGTTGATATTCAACATTACTCTGAAAACTCTGAAGAGGTTAGGAGGGCTTCATATACTATGTGCATATTGTGTCATCTCAATTTGAAATAGAAATACAAGTGACAGCATGGGGATCTCGTCATCCTTCTCTGAATCCAATGGGGATTCTGGTTGTGGCATGGAGATTTACTAGTGGTTCGAAATCCACATTAAATTGTAGGTTCTGTTCTAATTATCCTAAAGTGTGCACAAAATGATCATAGGACAAAAAAACCAAATCTGAATCCAATGGAAGGCTTCTTACTTTTTTAACCCTTCTGGCTTGGACAATGTGCCACATTCATCCCTGGTATAGACAAGAGAAGTTTCATTTCAATTTATTTTGTCAAGTTTTAAACCAAACTCTGTCAGCTTTGAAAACTGGCATACTATCTGTTTAACTCCCCAAAAGCATGATGTAGAAGGCAAAAGTATTTGAAATTATACTGAGTGTTTCTATTAATAAGCTATGTATTTTCTTGCAATGGTAGAAAGTTGATTTACATAAAAATAAAATTCATAAATATTTTGTCAAATGAAACATTTAAAATATTAGAAAACATTAAACAAATAAAACATTAGAAAAGAATTATTGTATGCTAGCATTATAAAATACACATATTTATAACAGATTTTCCCTCTATGATGATTGCTATTATTTTTGTGTTCTTTGGTGCAAATCTGGATTTCTGTGAAACCATTTATCTGATTAGAGCAGTCTCTATTGGTGGAAATTCCTGGAGATGTTAAATGACTTTGTGATGCAATTCCTTGAAGGAATTTCTATGCATTTGTGTAGGGTGGGAGAAAAATCTCTCTCAAAGCAATAAAAGTGGATGGCAGATATTCTGTCATAATTGCAAATGAATTTATTCTTATAGTGAAATAATGACTGCAACACATATTGTAGTAGGATTCAAATTTGTGTGTTGCAAACTACCAGTGGTCCATTAGTCGGTATTTTATAATAGTTGAAGTATTTCTTTCATTCTTAAGAACACCTTCTTTAAAAATCCATTTTCTGTACTTCCAGGTTGTGTCTATTTCTGCAGAGAGGCAAGTTATTGTGGAACTCTTGAAAACTAGAAATAAGCAACACTTTGTGTCCGATGTGTGCATCATTTCCACTGATGGCATGGAGGTGAGTTTTATATTTTTGGTTATATTATCATTTAAAAATTTGATATAAGAGGGAAGGAAGAATTTTTTTTTATAGTGATGTTATTATTGAGAGATTATATATATATCTAAATATGTTGCTGACATTATATATTATCATCGAATTTTCTCATGCAACAATTTATCTGAAATTTCACAAAACTCTAATAACTTATCATTTTATCACTTATATAGATGTACTAGGTAAGATAATTTTTAATCTTAAAATTTGTATACTCCTAAAATTCCCTATGCTCTAATGGCTGAATAAAATGTAATAATAAACCTGTTTTAGAATCTGAAAATTACTTATTTAACAGTATTTCTTTTAATAAGCAATCCCTTAAAAGTGCACAAGTTATAAATTCACTTTACCACGACTATCATATTATTCTAAAGTTCAATTTTGACTTTGAAAAAAATGTATAGTCTTTAGATCTTTAATAATTATATTTCCAACATTGAGAGTTTTAACATCCAAATTCAAGAAATGCCACAAGAAACAAAATATTCATCATTACTTGCCAATCTTTATTTTAAAACAAATTACTGTCTAATTCACCGACATGCTTTTAAGGTATGATGACAACCTAATTACATTTAAACAAATTTTTATAACATCATCTAATAAAGATGATATTTAAAAAAAAAGACTAATATTAACAGCATTGAAACAAAGATTTTTTTGGTATAACATAACTCCTTATAAATCAATATTGCTTACCAAAGGAAAAT
Organism: Caerostris darwini; assembly: GCA_021605075.1. NCBI lineage: Eukaryota > Metazoa > Arthropoda > Arachnida > Araneae > Araneidae > Caerostris > Caerostris darwini. The sequence goes on along the minus strand of BPLQ01013610.1, from coordinate 286,486 downwards.
ATTCCATTTCAAAGTTTATAGACTCACACCTAAGAATTCTAATACAAGCATCAAAATATATCATCATTAAATAATGACATAATTAATTTCTTTTGCAGCAATACTATTTTTAAACAATTCCAAAGAGAACTTCAGAATACCTTAATTAATAGCAGAAGATTTAATAGATTCAGACTTATTAATCATTACATTTACAATATTTAATTTCTCAGCTCATGTTTGGCTGTCATTATTAAGTATTTTTTCCCCATGATTTATAGTTTTCATTTATCTTTCTACATAACTAACTCTTCCATCTTCCCATGTTGCTAATTATTAGTATAGGATGTCCAGTAAGAGGACAATACATTCTCACGTCCATTACAAATAGTCTTAATTTGTCACATAATTACTTTCTTAACAGCTTTATCATCTCGCCAACTACATGTTATCGTAATAATATATCTTCTATCCTATTATCATTTATAAATTTAATTTCTTGCCACTACTAAATGGAACAAAATTTGGATCTTCAATTGCTAAATTTATTTCGACTTGACATTGCTTGAATTTGTCTTTGACTTGGATCCAGTTATCTAACTTGTAGAAATAACATAATGTATATGTTGAGAGTGCATATTTGTTGATAAAATTATTTTCAATGTATAATTGATTTCTTATAATTAATTTCTTAATATTATAAATGATATATATCATTTATAATATTTGTTGTTTTTCCTTTATTATTTGTGTATATTTAATGATTTTGAATATCATCGTGAATGCTATTGCTATACAAGCTGATTGTGTTTTTGAAAAATCCTTATCTCTTGTGTTTTTTAAATTTCAGGTAATTTTTTTTTTTTCCTTTGTATAAGATCAATGTATTTGACATCTTTTTTTAAGATTACTTTTAGTTCAATAGTTAATGCATGTGTTAGAATTAAGCATTTTTGTGTAATTTAAATATACACAAAAATAAAAGACTAAGATAGAAGTTGCTATAGTGCATTTGCAAATACCAAAAAGGAGTTCATAGAAATAAATTTGGGTTAAAAAAGATGTTTCTGTACACCCTATCACCTTATCCTTCCACCTCAAAAAAATTCATAAACAACAATAGTTCTAACTATATGATTGCAAGAGGTTTTATTCTTTTGGCATGACTACCATTCATTAACAAGCCTACCAATGCAATAAAGCCAAAGACATTTCCATTGTGCATGTGTGTGTGTGTGTGTTTACACACACATACACAATAGATTGAAAGATTTCAATTTAAAAACATGCTTACAAATATCATTGATAATAATCATAATAGCATCTGACTGAATATAACTGAACTGAAATTTCACATTATAGCTAAAAAAAGAGAGAGAGAGAAAATCTATATTCTTCAACTATTAAACCATTCATAAATACAAATTATAAAATTGCATTTTGCAAGAATGTTTTGATATGTAAATATTAAATTAAGTTAGCACATTTCACTAGATAGAACTGAACAATTATTTTCTTTATTATAAATATTGATTTGTTCTATTTGAAAAGCATCTTGAACTTTGTAACATCCATATCATCACCTAAAACATCTTTGCACAACTTTAACAAAACATAGTGCTGTTTCTTACCTTATTAAATTCTAAACTGTAAGCATGTTGCAGCAAATTTCATTATATTTAAAATTTTAAAGATAGATTTATATGATAGAACATCCCAAAATAATTCATTTGAAAAATTAAATATTTATTTTCACTGTTAAGTAATTATTGTTCACTTTTTTTTTTTTGATAATTTCTAGTTAAAAGAAAACAACTTTGTTGCTGAGAAATCTTGCAACCATAATTCTACATTACTGTTTGTGAATAATTAGTAGTTATTGAAAACATTTTACATTTCTTTTAATCCATAAAGATTCATTTTTGCATCATTATATGTAAATTAGTGGTGTAAAAATCCATTTTGAATTATCCAGAGATATCATTAAATTGCTGTGAAAGAGTGAAAGGGCAATATGTGGAAACATCAAAATTAATATATTATTAAATAATTTAATTAAAAAGTACAGAAAACGGGAAAAAAAAATTCAGAGATGTGTTGTAGCATCATGAAGTTATCCTTTTAAAAATCTTAGGGATATTTTTTTTTTTTCTAATATTATTGTTAGAATAATATCACAAATGATTAATAAGTTATAAATAATTTTAAAAAATCTTGTTGCAGATCAAGCTGTACAAACCCAAGAAGGTTGCATTGCAAGACTGTCCTCCTCCGTTGCCCACCAATTCCAAAGAGATCAAGTTTTACAATTTCATCAACTTTCCCAAAACGCACTGGAAGATGTACTTGATTGCCAAAACGTTTGTGGACATTTTAAGGGCCCGGACACCCAAGTTGACCTTCTTTGGAAAAAATGCCAAATGTATCATGATGGAAAATTCACCTGATCCTGATTTCAAAATGGATTTCTACGATGGTAACCTAAGCACAAAATGTGTTTGTTGCAACAACATTATTAAATATAATATGTTTATGTTATTAATATAATATATATAATCAAAGTACAATAATTTTTTCCTAACAAAAGTTGATGTAAATTTATATACATTTATTTATACATTTAAAATTGTTAAGAAAATGTGATACAAATAATGGACAATATTTTTAGTCTTATGCATGGTACTCAGTACATTTAGCTTGTTTTTACGAAACAAAAGCATTTTACATAATAAATTATAAAAGTATTAAAAATAAATAATTATTTATATATTTGCAAAGAATTTCATTGAGAATAGGCCCATGACATGTATATATTCTTATTCTTTCATTCTTGTATTGCAGGAGGCAGTGTGAAGAAAGAGGGAAAGAAAATATCCATTGTCGACAAGCATGGGCATATTGTGACCGACACTGAGAGTCTGGACAAGGAGTTAAGATCCATGTGGGAAGAATTCCAAATTGTATGTTTCTCGGTTCCATAGCTTTTCTCTGGTTGAAACAATTATAATAATTTTTTTTTCCCTACTTGAATCTCTTGGTATTATGAAGCTAGCATATTTTGTATTTATTGCAAATTAAAATTGGCACTAAAATATTTATTCCCCCACCTGAATTCATAATTAAAAATTACAAAAAACAATTATAATTTAATCAAATAAAAGCTAAAAAAGTTATTTTAAAATTGTGTTGCTGAACTGTTAATTTAAAAATCAAATTAGTACTCATTCAAATCAATTTTATGGCAATTATATTTTTTTCTCTGGATTCTTTTTTTTATGAAACACACATGGAAAATTCACAGAATTCTAATTAGTTCTCTTAATTAAATAAAACCTTTTTTTTTTTCATAAATTTTCATCAAAAGGGAAATGACTATATTTATATATTCTTATTCATATTTATGGTCCCTAATTGCATTTTATATTATTATTTTTTGTACAATTTTTATTTATTGTAATTATTACAATTTTTTTATTTATTCCTTATTTTATTTTATCTATTTATTCTTGTATCATATAATTTTTATTATCTATTAGATCAATTTCTTTTGCATGCCTTATTGTCATAATTGCATTAATTTAGAGGAAAGAATCCATTGTGATGAGATTATGTAATTTGCTATATACTTCCCTTTTGTTTTTAGCCAAATTAAAGTAAGTTATATTATTGAAAACATGGAATTTAAACAAAATCTGTTGAAATGCATGAAAATTCAATTTCTATAGTTTATGATTCTAAATCAAAGCATTCGTCCAAAGAGGAATTATTTTTTTAATAACAATACCAGCAATAAAGTCTAGATTTTGATTTTGATGCAAAATGCTTCACAGGCACCAAGATTTTGCATCTTACACCTAATTCAAATTAGGTGATTTTAAATGAGTTTTTTACTATGGTTAAAATTTCTTGTAAAAATTATTATATATGCTAAGAATGTATCCTTATAAAAAGTCTTAAACTTACTGAAATCTTGACTGAAGAAAATGATAGGAATTTATTTTCATATAGGTGGAATTTTTTTCCCCTTTAAAAAAAAAAAATAATATCCTTTTAAAAATTTGTGCTCACTGAATATAGCATTGTAGCGACACCTATTGATATAAAATGGAGTAAGAATTGAACGACTTCTACTTTCACTGTTAAAAAAAGGGAATTTTCCCACTAGAATAAAAATAGAACATAGTTAACGTTCGAAGTAGAATAAACATGTCGTAATTGTGAAAATTGATTATCGTCTTTTATTTTGCCGTCTGGATTTTAATAACACTACGCAACCTTTACAATACCGCCACATACTTGGTGACCCGTGAATTGTTTGCAAACAGTGAATTATTTACAAAATGACTGAAACAAATGAATCGGCGAAAAAAGATGAAGTAGCGCGGGTAAGTGTCAAAATACCTCCTTTTTGGGCTGAAAAACCAGAAATATGGTTCTTTCAAGTTGAAGCACAGTTTTCAATTTGTGGAATAACAGCCGAGGATACAAAATTCAACTACTTAGTTTCGCAATTAGAACCGAAGTTTGTTGAAAGTTTGTGGGACATTATAAGTGATGATAATAGAACAAAATACACTGCTGCTAAAGAACGTTTGCTGAATACATTTAAAGAAAGCGAAAATAAGCGTCTTCAGACACTGCTGACAGGACTTGACTTGGGAGATCTTAAACCTAGTCAACTTTTACAAAAAATGAGAAACCTGGCTACTGATGGAATAACTGATAAGGTACTAACAACATTATTTCTACAAAAAATGCCTGATTCTGTACGGAATATTTTACTAGTTAGTGATGAAGGAATTGAAAAACTGGCATTAATGGCGGATCATATTCTTGAAATGCAACCAAAACAAGAACTTTACCGCGTAAGCCATGTTTCATCAGGATCAGATGCCATGACTGAGTTACAACAACAAATTACATCTTTGGAAAATAAACTTGAAAAACTGAGTGTTACAAGGAACTCTCATTCCCAAACAACAAATAGCGGTCGATACTCTTCTTCTCATCGAAGTAATTCTCGCAATCGCTCTTATAATCCATCTGACAAGTACTGTTATTACCATTTTCGTTTTCGAGAAAAATGTTTTCCTGATAAATGTAAAGCTCCATGTGCATGGAAAAACAATCCTTCGGAAAACCAGAATCAGCAACAGAATTAACGACAGACTCTGCTGCTGACAATACAACATATTGCCGTCAATTCCGTCTATTTGTCAACGACAAAAAAACGGGTTTACGCTTTTTGGTTGATAGTGGAGCGGATGTAAGTCTTATTCCTTATACTTCTAAACACAAATTTATTAGTGACTATAAATTATATGCTGCAAACAATACTGCAATCGATACTTTTGGTACAGAAATTTTAAATCTTGATCTAGGTTTCCGCCGAGAATTTCAATTCCCGTTTATTGTGGCCAAAATTAGTAAGCCTATACTAGGTGCAGATTTTTTAAATAAGTTCAATTTATTAATTGATATAAAGCATAAAAGATTAATTGATGGTGTAACTAACCTTGCAGTTTATGGTGACATTGCACCTATCTCTATTAATGAATGTGTAAATACAACGAGCAGCTTATGTAAATATTCTGATTTATTTTCTATGTATCCCAATATAACAAAACCAAATTTTCTTGTTTCAAATGTTAAACATAATGTAAAACATCATATTATAACTAAAGGACAACCTATAAATTGTAAAGCAAGACAATTAGATCCAAAACGGTTGGAAATAGCTAAAAGAGAATTTAAATATATGCTAGACAATAACATCATTAGTCCATCTAGCTCAGAATGGGCAAGTCCATTACATATAGTAACAAAGAAAGATGGTTCTTTTCGTCCGTGTGGTGATTATAGAAGATTGAATGATTTAACTATACCTGATCGATATAACATACCTCGAATGCAGGATTTTCAACATATTTTAACTAATAACACTATATTTTCTAAAATTGACATTACTAAAGCATATTATCACATTCCTGTAGCAGATGAAGATAAGGCAAAAAACTGCCATCATCACACCTTTTGGACTTTATCAATTCAATGTGATGAGTTTTGGTCTAAAAAATGCCCCTGCAACATTTCAAAGGTTTATAAATGAAGTTCTTTATGGTCTAGACTTTGTGTTTCCATACTTAGATGATGTGTTGATCGCCTCTTCTTGCGAGGAAGAACATCGTTCACATCTTAAAATAGTTTTCCAGCGTTTAGATAAATATGGTCTACGGATTAATATTAGCAAATCAGTTTTGGGAGTACCTGTAATAGATTTTTTAGGCTATCAAATATCTGCGGAAGGTTCACAACCTCAACCTCAAAAGATCAAAGCTATCATAGAATATCCATTACCAGAAACTATGCACGAATTACGTTCCTTCTTAGGAATGATCAATTTTTATCGTAATTATATAAATAATGCCGCAAAAACTCAAGCCCCTCTACATGAACTTTTGCAAGGATCTACAAAAAAAGATCGACGCAAAATACCATGGACCGATGAAAGTAGACAAAGTTTTGAAAAATGCAAACAAGATGTTGCACAAATAGCGTTAATGGCATATCCCAACTCGGATTACCCTCTGGCACTTCTCACAGATGCTTCTGATTGGGCTATTGGATCAGTTATTCAACAAAAAGAACCCAATGGATGGAAGCCAATTGCATTTTTTTCTAAAAAACTTAATGATGCTCAGAAAAATTACAGCGTTTATGACCGTGAACTTTTGGGTATATATTTATCCATTAAACATTTTAAGCATTTACTTGAAGGTCGAGATTTCGATATTTATACGGATCATAAGCCGTTAATATTTGCTTTTAAGCAAAACGATGATAAAGCCTCCCCAAGACAACTAAGACACCTACAATATATCTCACAATTCTCTACTAACCTATACCATATCAGTGGTCGAAACAATGTAGTAGCAGACAGACTGTCTAGAATTGAGGACATCGATTCACCTATTGTTGATTATGACTTGATAGCAGATGCACAAATTAATGATGATGAACTGCAACAATTGAAATTACATTCCAAATCATTACATTTCAAAGAACACCAATTGCCATCAGGAAAGCTTTTGTATTGTGATACCTCTACTTCCCGTATCAGACCATTCATACCAAAACATTTTCGAGTGAAAATATTTAATACAATTCACAATTTAGCTCATTCTGGAATTCGAACTACTGTAAAAGACATCACTAAGAGATTCATTTGGCCAAATATGAAAAAAGATGTTAAACAGTGGACTCAAACTTGCATCAACTGTCAGAAAAATAAAATAACTAAACATACAAAATCAGAATATTCACAATTTCAAGCACCAGATGAGAGATTTAGTGTCGTTCATATAGATTTAATTGGACCTTATTCACCTTCTAATGGATACACATACTGCTTGACGTGTATTGAACGGTTTACCTCTTGGATGGAAGTGGTACCGTTATCAAATATCACTGCAGAGAGTATAGCAAAAGCTTTTTATGAGCATTGGATTACCCGATTTGGTGTACCTACTTGTGTTATTACTGACAGAGGCACTCAATTTATTTCAGAACTATTTCGAAGTTTGGCTGCGCTCTGTGGTGTTAAAGTAAACCATACGTCTTCTTACCATCCTCAGAGTAACGGAAAAGTTGAACGTCTTCACCGTACCTTGAAAACAGCTATTAGATGTCATAACAACGTTTGTTGGACGGACACATTACCAACGGTTCTTATGGGTTTGCGAGCTGCTCAACATGAGGACTCTAAGTATACAATAGCTGAAATGGTTTATGGAAAAACTATTAAATTACCAGGCGAATTCTTTGAAGAATCCAGATTGCCAATATCTGATGATAATTTCGTAAGTAATCTCAGAAAACAGATGGCCGACTTAAAACCATACCAATCCAAAAACAAATGTAAACAAAAGATATTCATTCCAAAAGATTTGTACACATGCTCACATGTATTTCTGCGAATTGACAGAGTTAAAAAACCTTTGGAACCCCCATATGAAGGACCCTACTTGGTATTGCAAAGATCCCCGAAAAACTTTCTTCTATCAATTAAAAATAAACAAGTTAATATTTCAGTGGATAGATTAAAACCGGCATATGTGTTACAACCTAATGAACTTCTGAATCCAACATCATCAAATGATCATACATCTGTGCCGAGTGAACAAACATTTATACCAAGTCAGCAAGTTGTACAACCAAATACAACAACACGTTGTGGAAGACAAGTAAAACTTCCTGTTCGTTTCAATGACATTATTGACTTTTCTTCAAACTTATAATTCATCCATTCCATTTTAAAAATTAATTTGATTTATTGTATGTAATTGTTTAAATGTAATTGTATTTGTAATTATTTTGTACAATTTAAATTTGTATCAATGTGTATTTGTTCGCTATTATTTGTATAGATATATTAATTCTTCTACCATTTTCAAAGTAACGTAACTTTGTTACTGGTAGGGGAGTGATGTAGCGACACCTATTGATATAAAATGGAGTAAGAATTGAACGACTTCTACTTTCACTGTTAAAAAAAGGGAATTTTCCCGCTAGAATAAAAATAGAACGTAGTTAGCGTTAGAAGTAGAATAAACATGTAGTAATTGTGAAAATTGATTATCGTCTTTTATTTTGCCGTCTGGATTTTAATAACACTACGCAACCTTTACAATACCGCCACAGCATCAAACGAGGCTTGTGCTAAATTTAATTAGCGACTCGAATGTTTACAACAATTTAATTTGTTCATAGTTGGTATAAATAATCCTGGCTGTTAGGATTGTTATTTTCAATTGTCATTTTCTGGGTTTTTTTTTACACACATTAAGTTGTTCTATTAGGATATTTGATATGACCCCTCTCATCCGTATTAAATTTTTAGAAGACCCTTTGATATTTCAGACTTGGCATAAAAAAATGAAAATGAAAAGAAAAAAAAATTACTACTACTGTTCACTACAACTTAAAGCTATTGCATTTGAATCTTTAAAGTTTTGAACCATCATTTCTTTTTCAGATGAAGGAAAATTGTGAGAAGATAGCAGAGACTAATGAGCTGCTGAATTTAACGGGAGAATCCGTATTTCCAATGATTCTGGGCGAGTACGTTGGGACATCTACTCAATAATTTTTTGTTTTTCATGAGTTTAAAATAAAAAGATTTATTTATCCATTGTCCCATCTTTTTTCAGGATTAAGGTGGATGGAAATAATTCGATGAAAAGAGTTGGGAAGGAAAATGTCTCTCCATCTATTACATCTGCATTTAATGAAGTTCACAATAGGGTATGTTGTTATTATTATTAAGAATAATATTTTTTGTTACATCCACTACTTATTATTGTTGCAAGGCACTATACATATTGAATTCTTGAAGTAAGCTCTATTCTATAAGTTTTATAGTTAAGTATTTGCAAACGAAAAAAATACAAGCATGCAAAATATTCTGGAACCAAAAATAATTGCTTCTACATGAGACCTAGCACAGCTATTTAAGTATTAGTCATTGTGAAGCACCATTTATTATATAGATTGTATCAGTGAGAAAGTAATTCTGATTTTCGTAATGCTTTTAAATGGTGGAAACCGAAAGAAATTTCTCTTGACTATAAACACTATGTATATATATATATTGTGTTTGATGTTATTGTCCAGCTTTGGCCATCAGGAAAAGATTTCTAAAGCAAGAAATTGTTTCAAAATTAAACAAATGCATTTAAAACAAATTTGGTTATGAAGAGTTGTATTTCTCATATACATTATCTTTTATTACATGCACTCATAATGTGTACAAAACTTAACTTTATCTGTTGACACACATTAAAAAAGTTCCCATATATGTGACAGGCGAGTAAATTTTCTTGGACATGACATCCAGCATAACACATACTTTATCCATCTGTCTCCTATGAGTACTTCGGCCTTGCCAGTGGTTCGTTACTTGTGCGAAATATACACAGTGTCATGATTACAGTGCTGTTACTCCAGATTTTAAAAATAGAATTTACTTTTTGAGTAATTATGTTCTGCATTCATACAATTGTAGGAATGGGGGAAACAATTGGTCAAATCTTTTCTTTTGCCTTAATATAATCTTTTCCTTTACCTTTTGTGTGTTTATACAAAACACACAAAAAGATAGTAATAAATTTAAATAGCAGTCCAAAAAAACTGTTTCATATGTATTAATGTCTTTTTTTTTTTTTTTTTTTTTTTTTTTCGCATTTCATCTTCAGTACCTCCTTCGTGATTAACCACTTTTTATTCCTTAAAACAACATGCTTTTATTGGACTCAAAATTAAAATATTCATGGTATTAAACTGAAAAGAAAATGAGTTTTATTCAGTGATGAATACTTAAATGGTCATCCCTATTATGGGGGAGGAGGACTGTTTCTAAACGTTTTTCATAAAATAAGATGCACTTTTAGAAAAAATTTTACTTTATAATGAAAAAACATTTTTTTCTTGACATGGGATTTGCTAGAAATTCTATCGAAAAGGACATTCACACATGAATCACTTTACTAGTTACTATTTACATTTACTAGTTTGAAAATAATGTATAGTATTTAAAATCTCATGCTTATTAAGTTTTGTGCACATAACAGTACTGGTGTGTTTAACTTTCTGATTGACTAAGTTGATTTAGTTTTTATCTATAGGAAGTCTGTCATGTTTATTCAACCTCTTCACACTTTACAATGTGAATGTTGTAAAATGTTGTTTTCTATGCAAAAAAGGAGTTCAAATTAACACAGACTATCCTTTTTCAATTCCTATTACTAGTTCACACTCTCCCTATATATATTTATATATCTTGTTCAAATTTTCAATCGTTCATAAAATACTTTTTATTCATCCACTCCAGTTCAAATACATTTTTTTAAACTTATACTGGATGACACTTGATGATGATGCAGGTTTTTCAAATATTAATTAATTCATTCAATTTAATTAAGTCGTGTGATATCATTAGATGAACTATTAATTGAAGAACTGAATTGTTCAAAACTCACTGAAAAGGTTACTTGCAATATGAAACAAGAGATGGATAGAATGAGAAATTATAGACCACCATCAGCTTCATAAATTAGAAACGAAAAAAAAAAAAAAAAAAAAAAAATAGAAAGTGAATAAATAGTAAGAAACAAAAATAATAGTCCAACACCCTATATAGAAAGGAAAATAGAAAATTGCAAGGAAATTCACTTTCTATTTTGCCACTTAATAGTGCGATTCTGTCATATGTATATACATATTGATATTAATTGTAATTATTTAATAAAAAGTAACTAAAATAAAAATTTTCTTTGTTGGTCTAAGTAGGAATTGACTTTTAAAAAAAAATTATATTACTTGTTGTAGATTGGAATTCACAGTCAGTGTGGTGGAAGAACAGCAAGGAGATATCACGAGACACAGCAAAGGAAACTCCACTTGAAGTATTCAAATGATTGAATGATGTCTCGTTGTGTTGGCTCAAATGGTTTTTTGATCTGAAAATAAAAATGAAATTGGATCTGTCTTGACAATTCAAGACGAGTTGTCAACTGTCAAAATGCCAATAATCAAGTGATGTATGCAGCAGAAACAAATTTTGTGTGTGGAGAAGGGACAACAGTATTTTCAACTCTTGTTGAGTTCATAAAAATTCTACATTTGGATAAAAAAAAATAATTGTTTCTTTTTTCCTTATGAAGAGTATTAGTTCATTGAAAATTGTATTGTTTGATCTATTTATTTCGAGACTTGTCTTTTGCAAGAAATGCATTTGATTTACTTATTTCAATTGATTTTCATCGTCATTGTTTTCTGTAATTAATTTTTAAAGCATTTCATTTTGTTGTGTAAATATTCTTCTGATTAAAGTATGAATTTGTTTTTATTATTTGCTTTGTATCGATATGTATTAAAAATTTAATTTCTTTTAAAGATAGGTGATACATAGATTTATTTATTTGCCTTTTGTGTATTGTTGTTAAAATACTGCAAAATCCTTATCTAAGAAATTTGATGTTGTTTAATGTGCTAGTATGCAATAATTAATATAATTTTTAAGAGATATTGAATGTAGTATCATTTTAACTTATTATTATATGAAATTCATTTGAAAGAGTATTAATTTATAATTTCATACTTTATGCTTTTTTAAGTATATTTAAAAACGGTGGTTTCATTTAATGACAAATTTTAAAAAAACTATTCAGTAAATCTTAAGCACCTAATTTTAAAATACATAACTTTCAATTTTGTAATGTCCCAATCATTAAATTCTTTTTAATTTAAAGATAATTTAAATATATATTATTAAAAAAAAACAGATGAAATATGCAATTGAATTTACAGCTACACTATTAAAAGTATATTTTTTTTTTTTTTTTTAACTGTTACATAATTTTATAAACATAAATTCTTGTGGGTTTTTGATAAAATATTTTTCCCAATCCACTGTGAAATACAGTTTTAATGCCTATTTCTTATGCTCATTGTAAATATTATTTGTGTTCTTTTTAAATGAAATGTATAGTTTTGTACTTAAACTATGAGACATTAAACATTTGAACATCTGCTTAATGTGTTGAACGAAAGAAAGTCATGCAAAAATTAATATTTAAGGGAATTTATAAGTTAATAAATTGATAGATTTATCTTATGAAGTTTACATATAGAAAACGATTTATATATGTATATATTATGTCCATCTCGAAAACTCTTCATGTTGTGTTGTTTGAAGGATGGTGGTTACTATAGGAACAGATTACCATATAGCAAATCCATTTCCAATAGGTAGGATTTTGTACAAGTTTGTCCTATTGGCTTACTTAACACTTGATATACAACATCTCTGCAATCTGTTTTCATTATTCGAGGAGAAAATTCACCACATTTCGTTTATTATTGTTAATAATGTAATTGGTAAAATGATAAGGCCATTAGTATAGCAATTGGGGAGCCTGATGGCCGAGTGGCTAGCGCTCTAGCAATCGTTACCACAGGTATCGAGTTCGAATCCCGACGGTGCCTGGATGTTTGTAGTTTTTCGAAATCCACTTTAAGCTGTAGGTCCCTGTCTCATATGACTGTAGAGCATCACAGAGCCCAATCAGTCTTCTTCTCACCTACATCATTTCCAAACTGTAAAGGGGCCACTCAACTCTAGGCACAGTGATGTGGTGTAGTAGTAGTAGTAGTCATGTAATCGGTAAAATGATAAAGCCATTAATATTGTAATTGAGTCCATTAATATTGTTTGTTACTGAAACATCTCCAGATGAGATGAGATGTTCCAGTAATGCTGATAATAAAATGATAATGCAAAAAATGTAAATTGTTTAAAAATATTAACAAAAAAAATAAACAAGATACTGGATTGTAAGGATACTTACATTGAAAAAAACCAAACAATATGCTTGATTAGTTACTTTTTTTCAGCTAAACAATTGCGTGAACAATGAAATAGAGCCAAACTTCTGTTGGATTACCATTACTCAAAATGTATTTCCTGTAATGGGACCTGTTCCTATAGTGACTGCCATTGTACAGATATAGCGGCAGGAGATCTTGTGATGTATGTATCTATTATGAAATTTTCCATATCATTTATAGATAAATATTTTGCATTTAAATATAAATGTAATAATTAAATCTTCTATATGACTTTGTTTAAATAACATTGAATGCAACCTTCTGTTGTAATTGATTTGTCATTACAACAGAAGGTTGTTTTACATTATATTAACATCGTCATGTTACATCATTACAATGCATTACAACATTGTTGTAGGGCGATGATTGTACTGTATACACACTTTTTCCTGTAAGTACATGTTGAAGTTGTTTTTATTTATGTTTTGTTTTGTGTCAAGTACATTTGAATTGTCATTCAGTTTGTAGAAAGCCTCTCGCAGGCTATGTATGTATTAAAATGACAAAATGTCATAAAACTAAGAGAGGGCTTTTGAGTTTGAATAAGATATATATTAGGAAATCATTTTTGAATGTTTATTGGAATAGATAACTATTCAAAGCTGTTATCCTATGAAAAAGTCATTCCTTTTTCTTTTTAATTTGAACTTTTTTCTTTAAAAGTTGTTAAAGATAAAAGTTAAATATTACTGTTTTAGTTATTCTATTTGTCTGTGCTTTAAGACAAAGTAATGAATAGTTTATGAAATGTGATGAATGTTATTAAGATTGCTTGATATTATGCTTATGTTTATAGTACTTCATATAAAGCGCACATACATATAAAGAATGGAGGGGGCCAAATTCAAGAGAGATAAATATAAAATTGCCCGTAATATTGATGATACTGTTTTTCTAAATTTAAGTGTTTGATTTAGAATATTCTTTCATATTGCATTCATTCTTTTCATATGTCAGTTAACATTTCTGTATATTTTTGGTGCTCTATGTATATATATGTATAAAATCGGTAATTTACACTATCATTCCAAACTTTTTTAATAAAAATGGAATTGTTATACTTTGAAAATAGTATGAGTTTACATTGTGTCATATTTCATTATTGTATTGTATAGGCAAGTTTACCATTATATATGCTGCTGACATTAAAAATATATATATTTTTTTTAATTTGTTTCGTAAATCTTGTATGTTCATATCTTTGCACAGGTCATAATGTTGATTTAGGGGAAGTGATTCTACCTCACAGAAAAAAAGTTTTGCTGAAAAAAATTGTTTCAAAGAAGACCATTAAAAAAATGAATTAAAAAAGGAGAATCTGTAACGATTACAATTCAACAGTTCTTAGAAAAAGTTCATTTTTCCAATTTCTAGCCATAATATAGAATGCATTTTTGTATATATTTGACCTGTAGAGAGTACAGGTTGATTATAATTAAAGTCCCACTTTTAAAATGCTGAACAAAGAACCACTCATCACAATGAGTTCAAATTTGTACTGAAGATACTTGAAGAAGGGGGAAACGGTATGGCATCCTAAAAAAGTTCCACCGATTTTGCCCATCCAATTTAGTATGACCTTGCCGTAGTGGATGGGCTTTCAACTAATGGTGTCACAACTGTTGAATGAAAATGACTCGGAAGTTATTTTTTCCGTCGAAAAACCAAAATAATCAAGCACATTAAACACTACAATTGGCTTTATGCGCAACTCATGCCAAACTCGTTGTCATTTCGATTCAAAATATCACTGGCAGCCGAATTCATTTTCTTTAGGCCACTTACAGCGTTATCTGTTAATACACTTTGAAACTTTTTTATTCCCCCCTTTCTTCGAGTATCTTCAGTTCAAGTTTGAACTCATTGTGGCGAATGGTTCTTTTTTTTTTTTTTTTTTTTTTTTTACAGCATTTTGAAAGTGGGACTTCAATCATAGTCACCCTGTATTTAATTTACTTATTTAATGATATTTCTAAAAGACCTCTTCTCAATTGGGGTACTCATACATACTGGTGAAAAATGAAATCCCAACACATAGAAGAAATTAGTTTAGAGGAATGACATTTAGGTAACATTTCATGGTCACAGTTTAACGAATGCACACAACAAAGAGACATGCCAAAGTGTGGACTGTTGCTGATTTAACTTGACCGACAGTCTTGGAACTCCATCCCATAAAATGACGCCCGTGCTTCATGCATTCAAATTCGTTCAGACTACAGCGATTATTAATACACCACCATATTTTGAGTTTAGGAAATAGCCAGAAGTCACACGGTGTGAATACGGTGGTTGTGGAACGATATGTTTTTCATTTTTTGGTGAAAG
This sequence comes from Caerostris darwini, assembly GCA_021605075.1. Lineage (NCBI taxonomy): Eukaryota > Metazoa > Arthropoda > Arachnida > Araneae > Araneidae > Caerostris > Caerostris darwini. The sequence continues at coordinate 270,733 of BPLQ01013610.1, read as the reverse complement.
AATTTTTTCATTTTTGGAAGTCACGAAGAATTAAAAAAAAAGTTGTTTTGTGTGCAAAGCTGTGTGTTTTCGGTACCCATCGAGATTTGACGCCCAAAATGGAATGGATCGATCCTTTTGAAATTCCAACATCATCAGCACGGTTTCTTATTGTAAATCGATGGTGTACAAGCACTGAATCTTTAATTTTCTGAATGTGAGTTTCGTCGGTTGTGGTCGACCAGAGCGCTCTTTGTCTTCAGCGCGTTCTCTGCCTTCTTTGAACTGCTTATACCACTTGTAAACATTTCTTTCCGATATAGGAATGCTCACCGAATGACTTCTGCGACATTTTATACGTTTCCGCTAACAAAATTGAATGCAAGTTCTTTGTTCAATTGATTCAGACATTTCAAAAATCGCCGGAATCCGTTTCAGCGTCTCACAAAGCCAAGCGTCACTCAAACACTAATGAATATTTTGACGCGAAATTTCGCACAAATGTCAAGGTCAGTGCCAGCAACCTAAAAAAGAATCAAGTAATATATATAAAAAAAAATTTTAAGTCAATTCCTTTTTTTAAGTTTATCGGGTGCCATCTATTGGTAGATACATGCAACTTAAATCTAAAAAAAGACTGGAATTAATTAATTAAATTTAACGAATGAATTGATATTTGAAAAAACTGTATTAACATCAAGTGTCATCCACTGCAAGTGAAAAAAAAAAATACATTTGAAGTGGAGTGGATGAACCAAAAGTATTTTATGAACGATTGAAAATTGGAACAAGATATATATATAGGGAAAGTGTGAGCTAATAGAAAGAATTGAAATTCTATAAGCTCCGGGAAATTTAAATTTAAAATTGGTCTTACTTTTTGTCTTCAACGCGTTCTCTGCCTTCTTTGAACTGCTTATACCACTTGTAAACATTTCTTTCCCATATAGGAATGCTCACCGAATGACTTCTGCGACATTTTATACGTTTCCGCTAACAAAATTGAATGCAAGTTCTTTGTTCAATTGATTCAGACATTTCAAAAATCGCCACACAGTAGTACAAGGTGTCTTGTTGGACAATGTCCAACCACTGTAGTGAATCTTCTATCTGAACCTTCCAATGCCAATATTTTTCTTTTTCTCGCTAACACAATGGAGACGTGATGCCAAATAAGCGGAAGTCAAATATTCCACAGCAGTGCATTTCCAAGAAAATGTAGTACTTCTGAAAATAGCCTACAAATGACGGAGGTTCTGTTGGTATTCCGAGATCTAGAATGCTTTGGAAACAAACACAACGAAAAGAAAGAATTGCTAATTTTGTGAAAATGCTCCAACAAGATAGACTAAGAAATAAATTAATAGTTTAAAAAAACTAAAAAACGCTTTTAGAGTGAGTCTATCTAAAAAGTATTAAAAATAATTGTTAACATAAGAATAAAATGACTGACGAGAAAATGAATGTCACTGTTCTAAAAGCGTGGGGTGCTTTGTATGACATTTCGGAATGAAACTAGTGAAAAATTATAATGATTGATATCGAGCACCCCACGCTTTTAGAACAGTGACATTCATTTTCTCGTCAGTCATTTTATTCTTATGTTAACAATTATTTTTTACTTTTTAATTTGATTAACTCTAAAAGCGTGTTTTTTTAGTTTTTTTTAATTATAATTTAGGAAAAACATCTACTGCTTGAGAACAGTTAAAGCAGGAGATCGAAAAAGCTAAAGCTATCGGTACAATTAAGAATCCGTTGACGATGCCCAAAAATAAAAAGGTTAAAGTTAAAATGAGAATTTTAAGATAAAAGTAAAATAAAACAAAAGGAATTAAGATTAAACAAAATAGGTAGGGTTTGATCAGTTGACTGACTCGCCAGTAGATGGCGCCATCAGTCCCAAAATCGAGCCCAAAGAGTGAGTTACGTACATACAGGTGAAGCTAATAAAAGCGTATTAAAAAAGTTGTCCGTTATCGTATCTGATTGATTCAAAATGGAGGGTAATTTTTCCTCATTAAATAATTCTGACAAAGGTCAATCAGTCAAGGATCTTTCAATCTTTACTATTGGCTATTACTGTTCTAAGCTGTTAGTTTGGTTTGGTATGTCACACTAGGGTCATTTTATGCCCAATTTAGGCTGACCTAGACCTAGCGCTCTGCACCACAGGTTTTCGGGTTCGAGTCCCGGCGGTGTACTGGATATTTGTAGTGGTTCGGAATCCATATCCATCCTTATTGGCTCATTAAATTAAATTCATATTTTAATAAGTGTATAATAACTACGTGTAATAAGAACAAATTTCTAACGGAATTTTTCACTAAATTGGACATTATTTTCCAGAGAGTTTATTTAAATGCCTAGGGGCCAAATGGCTAGCGCTCGGTACCATAGGTTTCGACGGAGGTTGGATTGGTATTCGAGGTCTGTAATGTAAACAAGTACGACGAAAAGATAAAAGTGCTAATTTAGCGAAAATGTTAATTCCAAACAGGATGGACTAAAAAAAAGTTGTTGTTAATTATTGTATCCGATTGATTCAGTATGAAAGTTTCCTCATTGAGTAATTCGGACAAAAGAAGATATTCCTATAAAATGCTAATGATATGTTCTACCACTACACCACATCACTGTGCCTAGAACTGAGTTGCCTCTATACAATTTGGGAATGATGTGGGCGCGAAGTCTGACTCGTGACGCTCTGCAGTCATACGAGACCTACGGCTTAAATTGGATTCCGAACCACTACAAACATTCATGGCACCACCGAGACCCGAAATCTGTGGCACCGAGCGCTAGGCACCCGGTTATTCAGACCCTAATGATGTGTGCAGCAAGGGCTGCACCGCTGTCACTCATTGAGCACTACCTAGGAGGCGCGTATAGCTTGAAGATGTGCTATGGACTGGAGTAATACTACCCCCTTCCCCACAACGCTCAACGATCTTGTTAGACCGCGACCTACAGTTTAGAGTGGATTCTGAACCACTCCAGACATCCATAGCATCGCTGGGACTCGAACCCGAAACCTGTGGTACAGAGCGCTAGCCATTCAGGCCCGTCATTACAAGCTTGAGCCTCCAACACAACAGCTGTCTCTCTCCAATGCCAATCTCTTCCAATTGACGATTTTCAGTTGTCTAAGATAGGCTGGCCTTTGGTACCATAGGCTCCAGGTTCGAATCCTGGCGGTGGCATGGACGTTTGTTTAGTAGTTCGGAATCCAAGTTAAATTGTAGGCCCCGGTCTGTTTAGCACTCGTGTGCACAAGATGACAGTAGAGCGACAGAACAAACCAAAACAATCAGTTGTCTAATGTCCTCTTCGACATCATCCATCCACCTTTCCCTGTGGTCTTCCTATTGTTGAACCATTTACATAACATGGTCCTTTCCATGATGTTTCCCTCATCTCTGCGATGTGCATGCAGTGACGGATGTAGGCTTAGGCCCGGGCCTAGCGCGGCAAAAATTTGAGATCGATTTTGTTTTCTATCCACTGTAAGACCGAAATTGAATGCTTCTTTTCTTGCTTTGACAACCTCGAGATGTCACTGTTTAAAGGGTAGAATTATTGTTTTTAAATAATGAATCGTGCAAGTAGTAAAATTTTTAAATATCTAACAAATAGGTACGAAAAAAAGTTTCGTTAAGATTTTTATCTATTGACGTTAGATTTTTCATAGTTTTTTCTTAAAAAATCTAAATGTAGCTTTTGTTTGCTCATCATCATAATAGAAAATATTAATTCACCCTATGTAATTAAACCTTTGTCGGTAGTAGAGTATCAGGTTCCTCGTTGTACAGAGAAACAGGGACAAACAAAACACAAAATTATTGGTATTATGTAAAAGTTAATAAATCTAAAAGCAAACCTAAACATTATTTAACACTTATATAATTTTTTTCAGAATTCAGACGGGGAATTTAAAATACACGAGCCATTTGTGATTTAGAATAAAATTTATAGTTTTCCCTTAAGTTTTGTCAAAATATAAACTTTGAAAAATCAAATCGAATTAAGTGATAGTTATCAGTGGACACATATTCTTTTTAGTCTTGAAAAGGCAAAAAAATAATTGAAAAGAGGAACACACACAAAGGTCACTTAATTTATTTTACAGTCATCGTGAATTACAATTTTGGTAAGCATTCAAAGCATAACAATTATTTATTATTTACACAAAAATTTAATTCAAAAATTGACAACATATGCAAATTGCATTTGAATTTTATTGTATTTTAAAACGTTTCCAGCTCTCTTCTCATATTTTTAGCCTCATCATTTTTTTTCCTTCACCTAATTACTGACTTGAATAATAATAATAGATCAGGCCATACAAAATTCTTTATGATGTAACCTTCATTTCAATGTGTTGGTTTGTCGCTCTACGGTCATTTTTTGCACAGTTTAGGCTCATTAGACCCGCACCTACAGTTTAACGTGGATTCCGAACCCCTCACAAACATCCATGCCACCGCCAGGATTCGAACCTGATAAGCTTGTGGTACCAAAGGCCAGAGCGCCAGCCAACTGCTCTTCATTTCAAAGTCGTCTTATTCCAGGAAAATTAGATGATATCAAACTTTTTTTAGCATAATCTGAATTTTATTTATTATTTATTAATATTTTTTTTTTTTTTTTTTTTTTTTTTCATTTCTTTGATTTATAAAAAAAAACTATTTATAACTTTCGTGATTTTTCTTGTAAAAATTGTTATTATTGAATGCGAGATAAATGTATGTTCTGTTCAAAATTTCTCCCACCTTATATACCACTTCTATATAGTTTTTCTCCGTTTGTTTTTAATACGCTTTTATTAGCTTCACCTGTATGTTTGTATGTATGTATGTAACTGACTTTTTCCCCTGTAGATCTATTTCTCCTCATATACACTATTTAAGCTGCAAAGAAACATTTACAGGCATCTTTTAGAAAGAAAACAGTTGTTTCACCTGAATGTTTGTTTGTATGTTAAACTAAAAAGTAAAAAATAAATTAATAGTTTAAAAAAGCTAAAAAAACACGCTTTTAGAGTTAATCAAACTAAAAAGTAAAAAATAAATTAATAGTTTAAAAAAACTTAAAAACACGCTTTTAGAGTTAATCAAACTAAAAAGTAAAAAATAATTGTTAACATAAGAATAAAATGGCTGACGAGAAAATGAATGTCGCTGTTCTAAAAGCGTGGGGTGCTTTGTATGACATTTTAAAACTAACTCTGCATTTCGGAATGAAACTAGTGAAAAATTATAACGATTGATATCGAGCACCCCACGCGTTTAGAACAGTGACATTCATTTTCTCGTCAGCCATTTTATTCTTATGTTAACAATTATTTTTTATTTTTTAATTTGATTAGCTCTAATTTTTATTCTGAAACTTTTCCAGTCGCCAGAAAATAAGTAGAATTCACAATGTTTCTTTTTTTTTCCCCCCATTTTGCTTTGGCGCATATCTCCATGTGTATCAAAAACAGCAGTCTCTTAATATGTCTTTCAATTCCTTCTATTAGCTCAAACTCTCCCCATATATATCTTGTTCACATTTTCAATCGTTCATACAGTACTTTTTATTCATCCACTCCAGTTCCAATACATTTTTTTTTTTTTTTGAACTTGTAGTGGATGACATTGGATGTGAATACAGTTTCTTCAAATATTAATTCAGTAATTAAATTTAATTCATTCATTTTAGTTTTAAGTTACATATATTTACCCATAGATAGCGCCAGATAAACTTAAAAAAATGAATGAAAATTATTTATAAAGGACTTTCTGCAATAGAGTGAAAAAAAATAGGAATTGACTTAAATTTTTTTTTTTTTTTTTATTACTTGTTTTTTTATATTAATGTTCAAGCATTAAATTATTGCGTTGATCAATGACTTCGACAATTCCTGACTCTCTGCTCATGTCAATATTCATGCACTTTTTTCGTAATAATAATGACGTCGGCGATGCCTTCTTGATCATTTCGAATTCCAGGCTTCAAGTCTACATCTTATATATCTTCTATTTGTTTTGCACCCTGAAAGAACCCTTTGTTTTAATTGAGAAGACCGTCACCTTCAGCCACCAAGTGCATGGATCCGAATCATCCTTAGCTTACTTGCAATATCTTCGAGGCACCCCAATCAACCACCGAGGTGGCGGGGGTATTGGAACTGTGCCATCTGCGCTCATGATACTGCTTTCGCCGGGGGACCACTTCTGAACGGTGAGAGCGTCTTGTTACGAAAGATAACCAATAAAAGTTTGGGTTTCCCTGAAAAAAATGAAAATTACTAACCATAACATGCGTGAAAATTTGATGGGTGATCTACGTGAAAAAACTTTCCGGAAATCAGGTGTGTTGAAACTTTTGAAGATTGCAGATGCATCAATGACATAGTCATAGTACTGCAGCTTGAAGAATGAGTTGTTGTAAATACAGAAAACAGTCAAACATTTGCATTCTAATAATCAAAAATGATCAGATATTAAGAAGTGTTCATTGATGTACTTAAAAGGAACAGATTTTAAATATCAGAGAGAATCAAAAAAATATTTGAGTTTTCTTGTGAATGTTTTTGTACACTCATTTTCACAATTTTCATCCTTCTATACCACTTTTATGTAGTGATTTTTCAATTTGCTTGGTATTCTGGAACTTTTACAGTAGCAGGAAAATCTCTAGAATGCAATATGTTTCATTTCTTTTCTTTTTCCGTTATTCTTTGTAGCATATCTCCATGTGTATTAAAAACAGCAGTCTCTTAATGCATTTTCTCTTTTATGTTTTAATTATTGCGTTGATCAATGGCATCGACAAACCCAGTCTCTCCGCTCATGTCATTAACGTTCTTTTTTCTTTTCGTGATGTCTTCTTGAAACTACCCACATTTGAAATTCCTTGCTTTAAGTGTACTACATCCTTCATATTTTCTATTGGTTTTGCACCCTATTTTAATTGTGTAAACTATTTGTCATTGTGAATGACAATAGATGGCGCCACGACCAAGAGGCTCTGTCATAACTCCTCCTCCTCCTGTAACTCCATATAAGGCGAATACTTATACGGGGATGAAAAATGTAACAGCAGGGGCAGTAGAAGGAACGCGAGTGTGGTTGGCGGGGAGTTGCTAAAATACGTATTGTTGGAATGTGAATAAATACTTTATATATCAACTGAAAGTGGGCTTATTTATAAGAACAGAAAAAGAAGCCAACAAGTTATTATCAGAAGTGGGATTTAGGATCTACAATCTGACATGAATTACGTTTTGAGTAGTGAAGGAAAAAGGTAAATGATTTCCTTTCTACGTTGAAGTTTAAAGTATAAATATTTTTAAGTATTGAATATTTCTTTCAAGTTGATATATATGTTTAAAGTATTTCTCAAGTATTAAAGTATTTCTCAAGTATAAGTATCAAAATGTCGTTCCTTGGAAAAGGTCGTAAAAGTGATCTTATAGAATTAGGAACAGAACTCGGTGTAACGATTCCACCGGAAACTGTTATAGCTAATATTAGAGAGTTTTTGCATATCGTACGTTAGTTACCGTAGGACGTCCGTTAGCTTTTTCTCCCTAGCGCGCATGCTCAGTTTCCTATGAGCATGCGCGCTAGGGAGAAAAAGCTAACGGACGTCCTACGGTAACTAACGTACGGTATGCAAAAACTCTCTATTAAAAGATTAATAACAAGTAGTGAAAATTATGACGAAGAATTTGTTAAGCAATTTTCGAAAGAATAATTGAAGAAAGAATTAAAAGAGAAGAAAAGGAAAGGTTAGAAAAGGAAAATGAAAAGCAAAGACAAATAGAAATTGGAGAACGGAAAAAGGAGACAACAATTGTTTATCTCAGAACAAGGCCGTCACCTTCAGCCACCAAGTGCATGGATCCGGGTCATCCTTAGGCTACTTGCAGTACCGTCGAGGCACCCCAGTCAACCACCGAGGTATTGGAACTGTGCCATCTGCGCTCATGATACTGCGTTCGTCGGGAGACCACTTCTGAACGGTGGCAGCGTCTTGTTGCGAAAGATAACCAATAAAAGTTTGGGTTTCCCAGAAAAAAATTAAAATTACTAATATGACATGCATGAAGATTTGATGGGTGATCTACGTGAGAAAACTTTCAGGATTCCAGGTGTGTTGAAACCTTTGACGACTGCAGATGTATCAGGGTCATATGCGTAGTTCAGCAGCTTGACGAATTAATTACTGTAAATGCAAAAAGCCAAGGAATGCACTTGCATTATAGCAAGATAAAATAGATCATTGGCTTCCTTAAACTAAACGGGTTTAATTATCAGAGATTTTGATTTAATATTTCAGTTTTCTTGTCAATGTTGTTGTAGTCTCATTTTCATATTTTTCTTTTATATATTTGTTAAAATTTTGATCTAATTATTCATTTCATTGTTAGAATTTTGTAAATTGTTTTAATTCTTTTTCCTGATTTTATTTAGAAGTTTTCGAAATTTATTCTATAAATAGATCTTACTTCAGTCCAAAGAATATACTGAGATATTTCACACAGAAAATGTGATACTGAGATATATACACACACTGAGATATTTATCTGAAAAGATTTTAAGTAACACAGAGTCAGAAAAAATATTCTCCTTTCAATGTTTTGTACTCCCAATTTTCACATTTCTTATTGATATATTTGTTAAATATTCATTTCATTCTTAGACTTTTATAAATTGTTTTGGTACTTTTTCCCGGTTTGATTTCCAAGTTTTCGAAATTTAATAAATAATGGGGTCTTTCTTCAGTTTATAGCGTGCTTTTTGAATCTTTGAAGATTAACAATAATATTTTTCACTCTATCGCTTGATATTTGAAGAAGTTTGGAGTTGAATGTTTAAGCAAACAAGAGGTTTCAAATGAACCCTTTTTAAGATAAAAAAAAAATAATATTAAAAAAATTAAATTAAAAGCGTGACAAAATAATAACGTCAAGATGACTAAAAAAATAAAAGTAAAGAGAGTAAGTATCCTTCATTTAATATTCCATTCCAATTGCAAAAATGCATGTTCACATTCTAGCTGCTATGTGCAATCATCACAGAATAGGCATGAGAATGAAATAGAATGCTTTGACAGTTACTATGCATTACAACAACATATAAAAATAATTGTAAAAATAAATGTAACTGCATTGCATTACAACAGATGTATATAAAAATAATATTCAAAAAAGTGTTTGCATATTAAAATAATCATTTTAAACAATCATGTGTCGTTTAAAATAGATTTTAGTACTTATGTTTACATTTTATCATTTCATTTTAATCGTTTTAAAGATCGTAAACACATTACTTATTTTTGCTGAAAAATATTTTTTTCTATAACATAAAAATAACACTTAAAAACCAAAAATGAGATTTTTTTTTTTTGCAATACACTGAATGGAATCATTATATTTCTAAATCCCACGGCAAATATAATCCCACGGCGGTTATAAAAACCGGTTGGAATCAATTGGCTGTTGCCTTCCAGTTGAGCTGTTGCCTTGGAGATGAGGTGTTGCCTTCCAGAAGAGGTGTTGCCTTCCAGTTGAGGTGTTGCTTCCAGAAGAGGGGTTGCCTTCCAGATGAGATGTTGCCTTCCAGAAGAGCTTGCAGATGAGGTGTTACCTTCCAGAAGTTGCGTTGCCTTGGGGATGAGGTGTTGCCTTCCAGTTGAGGTGTTGCTTCCAGAAGAGGGGTTGCCTTCCAGATGCGGTATTGTCTTGGAGATGAGGTGTTGCCTTCCAGATGAGCTGTTACTTTGGAGATGAGGTGCTGCCTTCCAGTTGAGGTGTTGCCTTGGAGATGAGGTGTTGCCTTCCAGATGAGGTGTTGCCTTAGAGATGAACTGTTGTCTTCCAGTTCAGCTGTTGCTTTTGAGATGAGCTTTTGCCTCCTTTGAAATGAGCTGTTGCCTTTGAGATGAGCTATCGTCTTCCAAAAGAGCTGTTGCCTTCCTGTTGAGGTGTTGCCTTCCAGTTCAGGAGTTGCTTTGGATATGAGGTGTTGCCTTGAAGATGAGGTGTTGCCTTCCAGTTGAGGTGTTGCCTTGGGGAGGAGGTGTTGCCTTCCAGTTGAGGTGTTGTCTTCCGGTTGAGGTGTTGCTTTGGAGAGAAGGTCTTGCCTTGGAGATGACGTGCTGCCTTCCAGTTAAGGTGTTGCCTTGGAGATGAGGTGTTGCCTTCCAGTTCAGATGTTGCCTTGGAGAGGAGGTGCTGCCTTCCGGTTGAGATGTTGCCTTCCGGAGATGAGCCTTGTGAGGTGCTGCCTTCCAGTTGAAGTGTTGCCTTGGAGAAGGGGATGCTGCCTTCCAGTTGAGGTTTTGCCGTAGAGATGAGGTGTTGCCTTCCAGTTCAGGCGTTGCCTTGGACAGGAGGTGTTGCCTTCCGTTTGAGGTGTTGCCTTAGAGATGAGGTGTTGTCTTCCAGTTGAGGTGTTGCCTTGGAGAGGAGGTGTTGCTTTGGAGATGACGTGCTGCCTTCTAGTTCAGGTTTTGCCTTAGAGATGAGGTGTTGCCTTCCAGTTCAGGCGTTGCTTTGGAGAGGAGGTGTTGCCTTCCGGTTGAGGTGTTGCCTTGGAGATGAGGTGCTGCCTTCTAGTTGAGTTTTTGCCTTGGGGATGAGCTTTGGAAATAATCTGTAATGGATTACCTGTGAATAATAAGTATTTTTTTTATCGAATTCGAGAATAGATGCCCGTCATTGTACTAAAAAAAAAAAAATCTAAGCTGTGTTTAACAACTTTATCTAGAAATTTGTCAACAAAATTTACAATAAAATTACGGATCAGCTGTCACAAACATTGCGTCGAAGTATTCTTGTTTCTATTTCAATTACAGCCCTGGAATACATTTTCATTAACGCTGCAATTATGTCATCAAAATGAGTAAAATTTTAACTTAATACATTTTTTGCCTTAATTTAAAAAGTATTCTTTCATTTTAGAAGAATATTTATAGAAATATATATTTTTTTTTTACTTTTTTTTCGCCACATTTTCCGACATTGTTTAACCTTGAATATATTTTTCACGAAGTCTTTGTATCGCATGCCTCTGCAATAACATGTTTTAAATGCAAAATGTAGCATAAAACTAATTTATAACATGAGTTTGGGTTCATAATTAGCACTCGATAATAGCTCTTTCTTGCATGTAATTAGAGGATACTATTGTTAAATATATTTGCAAAATGTTTCACGCTACATCGAGTTCTCTTTTTTTCAAATTGACTTCTTTTAACAAGAAACCTTCTCGTTATGGTACTTATCATGTCTACTGTTCCTTGAAAATAAAAAAATAACTATGTTTTTTAAAAAAAACTTTCTGTATTATTTGGAATTGTAACTGCATTTATCATTAGTTGCTTTTTTAGTGTTTATACAATAAAAACTGATTTACTTCACACTATTTGATCGATTTTATAAAATAAGCCTTAACATACGTATAAGAAGGATTGTAGTACCATTTTTTATCGAAATAATCTAAATAGTCCCATCAAAAATACTTCCTAAAACCGAAAAAAAAAAAAAAATCGTAATTTAATATTCATTTCGCGATTGATAGGCATTTACTTGACATGGTGTTTTCAAAAAATTCTTTCTATTTATTCTTTATACAACTAAACATTCATTTTATTTTAAATTATAATGATTTCAAAACTATGTAATTGCTACAATAATTATTAACTAGTATAACGAAAATTATATAAACACAGCAGAAAATATTTTTATCAAATTAACCATTCTAATTTTAATAGTTTAAATTTTTTTATTACCTTACATAAATTAATCATCAAATAATATAAAAAAAAAAAATTTAAAGTCAATTCCTACTTTTTTTTCCACTCTATTGCAGAAAGTCTTTTATAAATAATTTTCATTCATTTTTTTAAGTTTATAGGGTGCCATCTATTGGTAGATACGTGCAACTGAAATTTAAAAAAGGCTAAAATGAATGAATCAAATTTAATGAATGAATTAATATTCGAAAAAACTGTATTCACATCCAGTGTCATCCACTACAAGTTCACAAAAAAAAATGTATTTGAACTCGAGTGGTTGAATAAAAAGTGTTTTCATGAACGATTGGAAATGTGAACAAGATATATAGAGGGAGAGCGTGAGCTAATAGAAGGAATTGAAAAAATCATACCTTCATTAAAATTCCAGATTCAACGTTTCGGTTCTCAATTTTTCTTTACTTTTGAATAGAAATAATAGTTACAGTTGCTTCCATCTTTGAAATTTTTTTTTTTTAAATTCCTAAACTACAAATAGTGTTTTCCATCAAATTGGCAAAAAATCTGTATATTTTTTAAGTTTTATCGATATTTCAAATGGAAATGTTTTTTTTTTGTTGTTGTTGTGTGCATTCATTCTCTTCATCTATTCAAAACAGAAAGTAAAATTTTATTTTAGAAGCCAATAAAAATTGCATCCCTTTAAAAATGAAAGATGAAAAATTGTTTCCATTAAAAACTTATTCATTTCATTAAATATTAGAAAAATAAACATTCTTACTACAAAATAATTTTTAGAACACAATTAATCCGTACGTTGCCACGCAATGGAATCTCAATTATTACGGAAATATTGACCAAACGATTGATAAATAAAAAAAAATTAAATTTATTAAACTTATAATAAAGATAAATTATTATTAACGGATAATAAAAAAATAAAAAAATAATTTAATTATTATCCGTTAAAGGAATTATTATTAACGGATAATAAAATAAATTAATTAATTGTCTTCGAACGAATTAAAAAGTATAATTAGTTTGAAGACAATTTATTCAGAAATTTAATTTTCTGAAATGACTTCAATCGTTTGGCAAAAATTAAAATTTTACTAACATAACCTTGAACATAACCTTGGTTATGTTCTGATCGTCATTGTTGAATAAAGATGTCGTGTGCCTGAACGCGAAGCGTTCATCTACTCAATGGTATGTGAAGGCAGTAGGAAAGAAAAGTCATGGTAAATAGATAATAGTAATCGTATGATTTGAGAGAAAAAAAAGAAGAAAGTAAGGAAAATGTAAATCATCGGTGATGGAAACGTAACAAGAAATTTATGATCAGTAAATATGCGTTGAAGTAAAATATCTAAAAAGCGATAAGTGAGCAGGAAATTATGATGGTTTGAGGCTTCGATTCCATTTAGAAGTAGAGAAAGGATACTTGTATTTTCCATTCAATTGCGTAAATATAGTTTGTGCCTTGATGAGAGGGTTTTCGTGAGTAGCAATGGTATTGAAGAAATTTCTAGAAAGTTTAGTAATATAGTTGTCAATAGAATCAATTTTTAAATCTTAATGAATTGTAGAGTTGCGGACAAACCAGGGTGCACCAGTGATAATACGAAGAAGTTTGTTTTGAATAATTTGTACAGATTTCTTGTTAGATTGTGCAGCTAGACCCCAGATTGGGGCAGCATAGTTAAGGATAGGCCTAAGAACTTGTTTGTAGAGAAGAAGTTTGTTTGACAAAGTTAATTTAGAAAATTTATTAATGAGCGGTAGAGTGAGATAAAATTTTTTCCAACATTTTTCTTTGATTTCTTGAATATGAGCTCGAAACGTAAGTTTATTGTCTATAATTAAGCCGAGATATTTAATATTAGTTGCCCATTCAATTTGTTGATCAAAAAAGGAGAGATTAATATATGGTTGTCTGGCGTATCCTTTTCGGAAAATGATAGCTTGAGATTTAGAGACATTAATTGCGATGCGCCATTTAGTTAGCCAATCCTCTAGGATATTCAGAAAATTTTGAAGAGTATTGATGACATAAAGAATAGAAGCACCTTGGGCAAGAGCAGCAGAATCGTCAGCAAATAGGCAAGTGGAAATGTTAGTGCACTGAGGAAAGTCGTAGGTAAAGATATTGCAGAGAATAGGACTTAGCACGCTTCCTTGAGGTGTACCAGCAGAAATACGACCGATTTTGGAGAATTCATTATGAAGCCGAACTTGAAAGGTTCTATTTTTAAGATAATTTGTAATGATAAGTGTGATCCAAGTTGGAAATTGAAGTTTGATCATTTTGTAGATCAGTCCATTGTGCCACAATCGATCGAAAGCTTTTTTGACATCTAGAAAGACACCTCCTGTAAAAAATTTATAGTTATATCCTTCAGTGATGATATTGGTGACACGTAGAAGTTGATGACAAGTTGAGTGATGTTGACGGAATCCAAATTGTTCTGCTGGTTGATAGCAGAAGTAACAGCATTGTTAAATTTATCAATTATTTTGTCAATATCTTGAATATTGGAGATTACTGGATTACCAGGAATGCTTTGAGAGAGAATTTTAGTAAAAATATTCCAATTGGTAGTTGTGATTATGCTATTGAGGAAGGGCGTAAATGAATTATGACAGACTTCAACTATCACAGGGTTATGATGACTGGAAAGATCGTTGATAGAAGAAACAGGTCCGGCGTTTAAATTTTTAAGAAGTGCGATGTCAAGAGTACTATTGCAAGGATTGTGAAGGCAGAAATACGAGTAATACATTGAATGCATTAAGATTTGTCCAATCAAAGAGAATAGAACCATTTAAGTTGCTGCGTCCATTATTCCACGCAGGATGCTTGGAATTGAAGTCACCAAGTAGAAGTACTTGTTGATTGGAGTTCGCTATTGTATCAAGTTCTTGTGTGAGGAATCTACCAATTGGAGGGCGATAAATGCTAGCAACAGTAATTTTTAGGTTATTCTTGAGATTACTAACGATAGCAGAGTTTTCAAAGCTGGTTGTAGTAAAATGAATTTGATGATGATTAATATTTTTATGAATGCAGATAGCAGTGCCTCCTCCTCTGTGGGTAAGACGATCGGAGCGATATATGATATAATTTGGAATTTTGAAGGAATCGCCTGGCCGAAGATGTGTTTCTTGGAGAGCAATTACATGAGGTTTATTTTCAGATATAAAATTTTGTAATTCATTAATTTTTCCTTTAAGACTATTGGAGTTCCAAGTCACGCATAAGATAGAATTATTGGTCGATCTATTGAATGTTATTGACTGGTTGATTTTGAAGAGCAGTTATTAAAACAGAAAGATTTGAAAGTACCCCAACTAATTGTTGCAGAATGAGTGGAATTGGAGGCGTTCCCGTGGAAGCCTGCAGAGTATTGGAAGAAGTAGTATGGTGAGAGGTCTGGGTAGGAAGAGTTGGAAAGTCATCCGAAGAAGGAGGAAGTGTTGGAGAAGCCTTCTGATGTGCGGGAAGAGACAATTGGTTGGAGTTCTCAGGCTTCCTTTGTTGTGCTTGTTTTTTAAGTCTCTCCGTCCAAGCGTTGACCTTCGGGGGAGGAGCAGGAGTGAAATTAGCAGGGTTTTTAGGACAACCCGAGAAATTTGCAGTATGCTCTCCAGAGCAAAGGGGGCATTTGGGAGCTTCATCTGGCCTTTTGGTGCATTCTTTGGTGGCATGAGGTCCAGCACATTTGAGGCATCGAGGGTCTCTTGTACAGAATTTGCTATGATGATAGAATTCTTGACATTTATAGCATTATCTGGGTCCTGATTTTCTTCTGAGTGGTTCAACTTTGACCCTAAAGTAATATAAGGTGGATAGGTCGAAAATTCTTTGTTTTGTTCATTTTTTGGTAGAACTATTAGGTACAGAGGTAGATTGCCTGTACCAGCACGATTACGAAGTGGAGTTAGGAATTCAGGATGAAAGTTGAGAATGTGGAGTTCCTGCATGATGACATCAATTGGGAGATCTGAAGCCAGTCCGCGAATTACAACTTTAAGTTGCTTTTCTTGGGGCAATTCAAATGTGTGACTTTTAAGTTTTAGGTGATCAATTTGCTTTCGTATGGATCTGTAGTTCATCAGGTGTGGTTGGAAAAACTTTTAATTTGCCTCCAGAAAGGCGTCCTTCAATCTTTGAATTTGTAATCTGGTTGAAGTTGTTAAGAATTTCAGTAGAATTTTGTATGTTGTCAATTATAATTGGAGGAACATATTTAGTAGTATGGGGTGCAGGACAAGAAGAAGCAATATTGTGGTCATTAGTAAGATCTGTGTCCATACTGTTTTCGTCCAGATGTAATTTATTAACATTTTTTGAAATGTCGTCAATTTTAGCAGGAGGTATGTTGTCTGCATCACTAGGACCAAGACTTTCATCGGGGTTAAGGCAAGCAAATTTGGAAGATAACTTGATAACAGTGGGATCACTGGTGTTAGGCCGTTTAGCTAAATTTTTTCTTTGCTTTTGTGTGACCTTAAGTTTTTTCTTTTTAGTAGGAGTAGTTACCGAGTTGTTTGAATCATTGAGTTTCAGCAAGATGAGACTCATTTGCTTCCTTAAGTTTTTATTGGTAATATTAGAAAGCGTAAGTTGTATAAAAAGATCTAAATTAGGTATTTGAGGTTCAATTTTTAAGCAATTTTCAATGTTGTTCAGAGGATCATTGAGGTTTTCGCACTCAATGAATGATGAAAAATTGTTAATGCTAATATTAAGTTGATTAATTTCTAGAATAAAGTTAAACGCTGTCGGGTTAGTATTAACGTCAATCAAATGAAGCATACTGGTTGATTGGTCAGCAGGGGAGAGAGACATGGTTGTGCTGTTTTAGGAGAGCGAAACTCCTTCGACAACAGCCGTAATAGAATAAAATAAACAAAACCAAATATTTAAAAAAACTACTGACTAAAACAGAAAATAAATATGCGCTTTACTGAGTAAAAGCAGTGAGAAACGCTCGTAGCTAAAAAAAGCTCGAACAATTCTGTGCCTACACAGTAAAATACAGAAGGAAAAGAAAAGAATTCTAGAATTTAGCTACTCATTTTATACAACAAAATAATAACATAGAACCAAAGAAATCAAATAGAGAAAGGTAATAAAGAGATTAAGGCAGAATAAGAGGGGAAAAAATCACATACCAATGAGGAGAAACATTAGAAAACAAACAGATTTGAGGGAGAGGAAAAAAAACACGACCGCTCAGCTCAAAGTCCAAACGATAATTGTGTTCTGATCGTGAGTTTCAGTGGAATAAAATTTTGTCGTCCGAGTGAAATCCGGTGAAAGCAAATGTAAATCTCTCCTTTTCACATGCTGTGATAAATTTAAAGTCAAATATAAATTTAGGTAATGATTAGCAAATTTTAAATACATTTAACATTAATGAAAACATAAACAAGTGTTTGACATTTTAATTCTAGCATTCCTTTGATTTTAAATATTTTTTGGGTACTTACGTATTAACGCCACCACAGCAGAAGTTGCGCCAATAAAGAGCTGCCAATGCGCCAAAATAGAGACTGTTTTGAATCTATGTTAAACTCTATATCGGCCCATTTTCCACCGAAATCCGATTGACTACTTTGTTTTTAAATAAAGTGTTTTATATATTTTATGATTTGTCACAAAAATTTTAAGTGTAGATTAGCGCCATTAAAAAACCGCTAAATCTGTAGCTGCGGTGGCGTTAGTACGTAAGTACAATTTTTTGAGACTGAAAACTTAATACAAGTATTAAATTACAAATATTTTATGTTAAACACATCTTTTCGATTACAAAATAAGATTACAGATAATGACGTTACCTCGCAGAACAACACAAATTTTTTTATTTCATAGGTGATATACTATAGAAAACGAAATCATTCATTACTTGAAGAATTCGTACATATTTATTGGTATCTGAAATTTCATTCTTTGAAGTTAATTTTAGAAATTAAACTTGCTAATATACATACAGATATCTATTTGATATTTTATTTTAATTAATATAAGGGTATATATTATATATGTTTATATTTTTAGAACTAAAAAAAATTTAAACTAGTTATATCTAACAGTATAAAAATATCAGTACATTAAAACTAATTTAGAAATTTTGCTACAAACAATTTGCAGAAGATACTTAGTTGGATATACTTTTAGCTTTTATAATATACTGGTGTGCAAAACTTAGGCAACAATGTAAAAATTTAATATATAGCCCTGAAATTGCAGAAAAGGAGGTCTGGAGATCAGTACAATGAACACGTAAGTCTGTAGAAACGTCATGCGTATGCAAATATCAGGAACGAAACTTCGGAGGCGACGTGAGCGTACGCAAAACGCGTGATGTCGGCTCAACAGTAGAATAAAAGGAAGGACGGAGACGCAATTCAACATATTCGCTGCAAGTACCAGTGAGTCAGTTCGTGAAATATGGCCAGAAGAAATCACCTGGACGACTTCACACGTGGAAGAATGATCGGAAAGCTGGAGGAGGGGTGTACTGTCACCAGTGTAGCTGCAGAGTTCGGAATCAACAAAAGTGTCGTTTCGCGCGCTTGGAAAGCGTTCCAAACCACAGGTACGGATGTTAGAAAGGTTGGTGGTGGCCGCCCGAGGAAGACAACTGCAGGGGATGACCGATATATCGTCCTACAGGCGAAAAGAGGCCGACAGCAGTCAGCAAGCGCTATTGCTCAGCAACTCGCAAAGTCGCAGTCTTCACGAAATGAATTCGATGAATATTGAATTGAATTCCATCCTTTTCGAAGAGCAATATTTAAATGATCGTTGCTTAGAAATGCATTATGATCTTGATTTGTTATCTAAAACCCTCTACCATTGTACTACCACCTACAGCCGATCTTTAGTACCAACAGGCTTCAGGTTCGAATATTGATGGAGGCATGGATATTTGTTTGTTGTTCGGAATCCACGTTAAACTGTAGGTTTCGGCCTAATTAACCTAAAGTGTGCACAAAATGACTGTAGAGCAAGAAACGGTCAAACCTATAGCCTGTAATCAGTCAGTTTGAGGTTTACGGAGTTCCGTGGCCTTATATGGGCTAAAACTGCTAGCTGAAAGTAAGTCATATGGTGATATAAATAAATTAATAGTTTAAAAAAACACGCTTTTAGAGTTAATCCATCTAAAAAGTAAAAAATAATTGTTAACATAAGAATAAAATGACTGACGAGAAAATGAATGTCACTATTCCAAAAGCGTGGGGTGCTTTGTAGGACATTTTTAAACTAACTCTGCATTTCGGAATGAACTAGTGAAAAATTATAACGATTGATATCGAGCACCCCACGCTTTTAGAACAGTGACATTCATTTACTCGTCAGTCATTTTATTCTTATGTTAACAATTATTTTTTACTTTTTAGATGGATTAACTCTAAAAGCGTGTTTTTTTAAACTATTAATTTATTTTTGATAACAAATAAATGATAAAATAATATCAATTAAAATTTTTTTTTTTTAAATTGTCTTGTTTATTTTACATTTTGTTAATACCGAACAGCAAAAAAAAAGAAATTTAACTAGAGCAAACAAGATTTAAATTTAAATAAATTAAATTTTTATTCAAAGAGTTTTTCTTCCTTACGGAAAAGAAGGAGAGTTTTAGGGAAAGACTATTTTTGGAGAGCGCGTTGGACTGCTATTTGTAGTGTGGGAACTACCGGGCGACAGCTCATCCCTCTGAGTCCCCTCTGCTTTATTTGTAAGGCAACTGCTGAATACGGAGAGAGTCACCTTAACTCGATTTCTAACACTGGCTGCTTGTTTCACCTTATTTCTGCAGATGAGTAGCAATTTCCATGCTACTCCTACTCCTACTACGCCACACCCACTTTCACAGATTTGTCATTGCGCATCAAAGAAAATTCTCACCAGTTAACCAGACTATCAAATATATTATTTTTTTTCCTAATGCAGCTGGCAAATACTTAGACAGTTGTCTTAGATGCCTTAAGGTAAGCGCTGCACCGACGCTACTCACTCAGCACTACCCAGGAGGTGCGTGTAGCTCGAAGATAAGCTACAGACGCGGAGTAGCAATGCTCTACGGTCCAGTTGGATCGGGACCTACAGGTTTAAAGTGGATTTCGAACCACTACATACATCCATGGCACCACAGGGATTCGAACCCTTGAAACATGTGGCACCGAAACTCGGCCATTAGGCCCCTTTAACTGACTTAATAGATGCATTATTTCAGGTTTGGTTTGTCGCTCTGCGGTGATTTTGCGCACCCTTTAGGCTAATTAGACCGGGAGCTACAGTTTAACGTGGATTCCGCAACAGCCCTATGGTGGGCCAAGGTGCTGTTGGGCTGTGTCTGCCTATTGGCAGATTCCGTTTGTTTAGAGATGAGGTTTTTTTTGTAGATATTTTCTTTCTAAGGAGTAGGGTTGTCAGTCCAACGCTCTATAGTCATATTAGACCGGACCTACGGTTTAAAGTGGATTCCGAACCACTACATACATCCATGGCATCGCCGGGACTCGTACCCGAAACTTGTGGTACAAGGCCCCATCCACTTCTGAAAACTTCGGCCATCAGGCCCAGTCCAGTCTATTAAACGCATTAATAATCGTCCTCGATTCTCTTATGAAAACAGAGGCTGCAAAGAGGACTCGAACTCACCATAATTAGGATTACACTCATGATAAATATCCGGAGGCTATTCGTACACGCTTTCTGAACGACATCTTTATTTACTGTGCATATGGCTTGATTTCGGTTCGATTGCCTCGTTCAGGTTTCGAATCGTAGGCTTCTCCGTTCATTATTCGATGACCACCTGATTCGAGATAGCGAACCTTTACTGTTTAACCAACTTCATTTGGTTGCTTTAAATGAAATCTGAATTTTGGTTTGGTTTGTAGCTGTACGCTCATTTTGTGCACACCGGGACAGACCGGGATCTATAGTTTAAAGTGGATTCCGAACCACTCACAAACACCCATGCCACCTCAAATGATCGGGCCACTGTGAAAATCATCCGCGGGCCGCCTATAAAATTATTGATCCCCCCTATTAGATTGAGAACCACCATAGACATTTTTTGGGAGTGAACAATTTAAACGTAATGAGTTATTATTTTCGTGTTTACTATTATTCTTATAGGGCCTGAATGGTCGAGCGGCTAGCGCTCTGGCCCTTCGTACTACAGGTTTCGGGTTCGAGTCCCGGCGGTGCCATAGGTGTGTTTAGTGGTTCAGAATCCACTTTAAACCGTAGGTCCCGGTCTAATAGAATCGTAGAGCGTTTCGGGGGTAGTGCTACTCCGCGTCCGTGGCTTATTTTCAAGTGACACGCGCCCCCTGTGTAATGCAAAGTGAGTAACGTCTGTGCAGCGCTTGCCTTAAGCCTTCCAAGACCAAGCTGTCTAAGTGTTTGCCAGCTGCATTAGAAAGAAAAAAAAATTATTCTTACATGTAAACTTAGACATTATAATAATAATGATGCTAAACGCACATTGTAAAGAAATCTACACAACACTAAAAATTAAATATGGAAAAATAAACGAAATAAAAAAAATGAAATCATTCAAAAATATTTATTTTAGTAGTGCGATATGTGTTTCTCCACTCTTTCACTTAGCTGTGGCAAACCGATCTCCATTTGGGTATTGGCACATCGTAACGGGTGTTGCGTCCGTTTATGTTTTGTGTTGGGTCCATTTCATTTTTCGAAAAAAAAAGCGAATTGCAGGTGTCAGTTGAACCAAAAGCGCTGACAACTTTTTGTGCCAGATTTCTCAAATTGGAAAAAATCTCTTCTGCGAGGTAAGTGTTAAAAAATCTATTTTTGATTCTGATGTTTCAAAAATGTGTTTTAATTCAATATTGCATTGTAAGTCAATCAGTTTCATTTGGAGGTATTCTGGGTCCGATTCGATTTCAACATGAATATATTTCACCAATTTATTTTTACTTAGTTGTATTTGTCTAACTACTTTTCGTATTGTCTAACTACTTTGGCCAATATAAAATAAATATATATTCTAAAAGTGTGATAAATCTTACGGGCCGGAAAAATAGTCAAGGCGGGCAGAGGGTTGGCCACCCCTGGTTTAGGCTAATTGAACCGAAACCTACAGTTTAATGTGGATTCCGAACCACCAACACATATACATAGCCCCGCTAGGATTCGAACCTGAAGCACCAAAGACCAAAGTGCTAGCCAATTACCCAAATGAAATCTAAAGTATTTAGAAATATTTCGGTGTTTTTTTTTTTTTTTTTTTTTTTTTTTTTGCTACGAGCTCAAACTTATTGTTAGTCTTGTATATAAGAGCGCAAGGGTTCGAATCAGGGCCGGATTTTCCCAGAGGCTAACTAGGCTTCAGACTAGGGCCTCAAGATCAAAAAGGACTTATTCAAATTGTTTATAAAATTAGAATGTCACTGTTCTAGAAACACTAAAACACTGAATCGAAAATAAGGAGAAATTCTACTCATAGGATTCATAAACAAACATAAAAATGTATCGGTTAAGATCCACGCGTTCGGCTCATTGGGTCTGTTCGTTTGCCTACACTAGATTGCACTAAAGTACAGTTCATACGTTGGGTTATTTGATAGAAAATAGGATAACTTTTATTGCCTATTTTATTTTCGTAGTCAAAGATTTTTATTATCTGAATTTTGTTTCTTTGTAAATGTTGTGTGTTATGTTTGATGAGTTATTGTTACAAGTACTCTATAGGGTGCCGAGAATAAATGTCCAAATAAGTGTTCTCGACTTTTTTTATTTATTATCCGTGCCACATTTTTTATAAAGATTAGTGCCCATCACGACATTTAACATATTGTTTTATATCACAGTAGTGATGCATTTTATTATCTGTCATGCAATTCACAAACTTAAAAATGGGAGGTGAAAGGGTCTCATAAGGGGAATAGCCTAGGGCCTCTTTTCATCTAAATTGGGCTCTGGTTCGAATCCTCTCGGAGAATGCTTTGTAGTCTCTGTTTTCATAAGAGATGATGATTATTAGGTGGTGGTGATTATTAGAGAATAGGGTAGACTTAACAGTCCCATTAACTGGTGAGTATTTTCATTGATACTCAATGACAGATCTCCGAAAATCTTTCCGAAAGAGTAGATTTGCCATCAGAGACTGTTTCTAGTACAACACGAGCTATTGTTCAAAATGTGCAAAATAAATTTTAAAACCCTTGAATCGTGATTCAGTGGCAACGCGCCGTTGGTGAGCATGAGGTTTGAGGTTCCATACGCTGGCGGCTTTGTTGTAGACACATCACTGTGCCTAGAAATGAGTTGCCCCTTTACAGTTTGGGAATGATGTGGGTGAAAAGAAGTCTGTTTGCGCCCTTTGACGCTCTACGGTCACATGAGACCAGGACCTACGGCTTAAAGTGGATTCCGAACGACTACAAACGTCCATGGCACCGTCGGGATCCGAACCCGAAATCTGTGGTACCGAGTGCCAGAGCAATAGCCACTCGGCCACAAGTCCTCCGCACATTTAGTATACAAAGATATCTTTGAAGTCAGTGCCTATACCGTATAACATACTTTAAAATAGTAATAATCCGACTCGTGTCTCGGTGGCGAACGTGCACCGCTGGTGAGAATTAGGGCGGAGATTCAATCCGCTGCCGGCTTTGTTATAGACACTGTTTCAAAAAACGAGAAGAATCAATGGCGTTTGGGATATTCAGCATCTTGACTCGGGAACCAGACTAACAGATGGGAGTTTTCTGGGGTTTCTCCCATACGATACGCAAATGCGGGGTAGTTCCCCGTAAAAAAAGTCCTCCCGGAAGGCACTGCCCTCCGTCAGCGGCCTGTTGGCCAAGTGCCTAGCGCTTTGACTTTTGATACCACATGCTTCCGGTTCGAATCCTGCCTGTGGCATGGATGTTTGTGAGTGGTTTGGACTCCATTTAAAACTGTAGGTCCTGATCTGTTTTGCCTTCGTGTGCACAAAATGAACGTATAGGGACAAACCAAAACCTTCTGCAACGTCACGGAGCCAAATCAGATTGTTAAAAAGAAAGAGGAGACTCGATGGCTTTTGTGAATGTTCAGCGTCTTGTCTCGTGAGTCGGACTATCTCATGGGAGTTTACATTGTTTTCTCCCATACGATACGCAAATGCAGGGTAGACCTCTCGGAAGACACTGTCTACTTTCTACAGTGCCAACACGATGTGGGTCAAATGTCTCTCTTCCCTTACCATAATGCACTCTGATAAAAGCTGAATTTGCAATATATTAGACATTCCAGGGACGAAGTCAAATAAAAGTACGATGTTTGTAATTAACAAGAAAAAAATGTTTAGTTTTGAAATTTACATTATTTTTCTGGGTTCGTAAACAAATGAAATTTTTTCCCCCCTCAAATGCAGCCGGCTCATAGTTAGACAGTTCAACTTTATGCCATAAGCAAGGGCTGCACCGACGTTACTCGTTTAGCACTACCCAGGGGGGCACATGTAGCTTGAAAATAGGCTACGGACGCGAGTAACACTACTACTACTACATCACACCACATCACCCCTTTACAGTTTGGGAAGGATGTGGGTGATAAGTCTGATTGGGTTCTATGACGTTCTACAATCCTGTTAGACCGGGACTTACGGTTTAAAGTGGATTACGAACCACTACACACTTCCATGGCATCGATGGGATTCGAACCCGATACCTGTGTACCCAGCGCCAGATCGCTAAACACTCGGCCATCAGGGCCAGCGAGTAACACTAGCCGGACGACCCTCTACGGTCCTGTTAGACTGGGACCTAAGGTTTAAAGTGGATATCGGAGCACTACAAACAGCCATAGCATCGCCGGGACCCGAACCTGGAATCTGTAGCATCGAGCCACAGAGCGCCATTCACTCTGTCCAATAATAAAAGTGACGTTTTTCATTTTTATCGTCATACTATAACTATACCCTAGAAGGTTAAGGATGCCATGAGATTTATTTAATAAAAAAAAAGCTGATTCTATTTGTGTGCAATTAAAGATAGAAGATGATCGTCTGAACGCGAGTGACTTTTGCTGCCAGTTTCCTTATTATGCAACCTTGAGGTGCGATGCCAGCTCCACTGTTTGCACCTTTGAATCGAAAAAGACCACGAGATGAACCTTTTAAAGAAGCCGCTATTTACTTCCGGGTTGAGTTCGTCATATTTCGAGTACGACGGATTGCGCGGTTTCGCTCCGGCCCGATGGTTCTCAAGCGGTGGGGAGCGCGATTCATTTTTTTCCATTCAATAATTGTGTATCAATTCGTAAATAAATAAAAACAAGTAATATAAAAACAATTTTTTTTAAGTCAATTCCTACTTCTTTTTTCACTCTATTGCAGAAAAGTCCTTTATAAATAATTTTCATTCATTTTTTTTTTAGGTTTATCTGGCGTCCTCTATGGGTAGATATATTCAAATTAAATCTAAAAAATACTATAATGAATGAATGAATGAATTAAATTTAATGAATGGATGAATATTTGGAAAAAAACTGTTCTAACATCCAGTGCCATCCACTACACGTTCAAAACAGAAATGTATTCGAACTGGAGTGGAGGAATAAAAAATATTTTTGGAACGATTTGAAATTTGAATGAGATATATATAGGGAGAGGGTAAACTAATAGAAGGAATTGAATAATGATATTAAACGCACATCGTAAAGAAATAGATAGCACTCAAAATGAAATATAGGGACTGAATGGCCGAGTGGCTAACGCTCTGGCGCTTAGTACCACAGGTTTCGGATTCGAGTCCTGGTGGTGCCATGGATGTTGTTTGTGAGTGGTTCGGAATCCATTTTAAATCGTAGGTCCCGGTCTAACAGGATCATCAACCTTGGGGAGCGCGCCAACATCATTGTCTACACCCTAACTACGGAGATGAACCTTTTAAAGAAGCTACTATTTACTTCCGGGTGACTTGCGTCATATCTCGAGTACGACGGATTCCCACTGCGTTCTGGCCCGATGATTCTCAAGCTGTGGGGAGCGCGATTCATTTTTTCCCATTCAATCATTGGTAAAGAAAATAACCGGGTAGAACTTTTAGAGGGATGTCCAAGTTGTCGTCGGGGTTCGTTTCTAAATAGTGGTGGAGGAGGGCGCAATGAAAACATTGGGTCGCAGTTGTGTCATTGTTTATTTTTCCTACATAGGGTGGGGATTCATGCTGCAATTATCAAGCTATTTCTTCGGAAGTCAGGAGGCGGTTTAAAAATCCGACTCAAAATATTTTTTATAAAAATGATTTTTATAATAACAATAATCTTAAATTATTTATTTATAAATAATATATATAATTAATTAATTAATAATAATAATAATAATAATTTATTCATTAAATAATAATTTCCTGGCTTTGGTTAGGCATTTTGGCCTGTCATTTCCGGGATGACAAAAAAACACAGCCAATTTTTGTAAATTTTTCATACCATCGCTTTATAGCCAATACACCAGGAGGACTGCTTCTATGACGACGTCGAATATAAATGCGCGATTTTGTTTTCAGGAAAAGCAAGCATCGTGCTTTATCCGTCATCAATAAGCACAATGCACCCGTTTCACGTACAAAGGATATCTTCCTTATAAACTTACGACGAATTCACTGTCAACGTATAAGGAGCGTCGTATATTGACAAAAAAAACCCATTTTTTTTAAGTAAACTATCCCAGTGATATCAAAATTACATAATTTCACTGAACAGTTATTTTGTATTAAACTTTTAGAATCAGGCAAGACCGTGTGTGAGCCAAGTAAAAACAAGTAATATAATTATTTTTTTTTTTTAAAGTGAATTACTACTTTTTTTTCACTGTATTGCAGAAAGTCCTTTATAAATAATTTTCATTCATTTTTGTAAAGTTTATCTGGCACCATCTATGGGTAGATCTATGCAACTTAAATCTAATAAAAAACTAAAATTAATTAATTAAATTGAATGAACGAATGAATTAATATTTGAAAAAACTGTATCAACATACAGTGCCCTCCACTACAAGTTAAAAAAAAATGCATTCGAACTCGTGTGGATGAATCAAAAGCATTTTATGAACGATTGAAAATTTGAACAAGATATATATAGGGAGAGTGTGAGCTAATAGAAGAAACTGAAAAAGATCTACTATCCTACAAAGATTTTCAAAAGAAAGGATTGATTTTTTCAGTTGTCTGTCAAATATAAATTTAATTTTTATATATACATGGCGTTTATATTTTGTTAGTAAATTTTCTTGTGTTATATTTTTCTTTCAAAACGATTCGAAGATAAAATATTCATTTATACGAACTTTTTGTAATGTTTTGTTCTATTTCATACAAAAAGATCAGAGATCATAAACAAAAAACATTTCTTATATCTATTGATCTTTTGCAAGCACAAAGTTGAATAAATGAATGATCTGGTAAGTAAAATTTCACGGAATAT
Source organism: Caerostris darwini (assembly GCA_021605075.1). Taxonomy (NCBI): domain Eukaryota; kingdom Metazoa; phylum Arthropoda; class Arachnida; order Araneae; family Araneidae; genus Caerostris; species Caerostris darwini. The sequence goes on along the minus strand of BPLQ01013610.1, from coordinate 243,543 downwards.
TTAGAATCGTTCCATAACATGTTTACGTTTTCTCAATAAATGCCAAGCGGCATGAGGAAAAGAACCGAGCGGGGATGCATGCACATTACACTGTGGCATGCATGCGTGCTCTAGTACGAGATCAGATTTTTCCTTTAGAAGAGGAGGACTATTCTGTGATTGTAACGAGTTCATCTTTGATCTTTCAGTCATCGACTCAAAATGACGGACGGCAGACATTGAAACACGAAACAATGGATGACCTCCCAGTAAACAACTTTGAAGGAATTATGTTCCCTTTCTTCCAGTTCTGTTATCAGTTCTTTCTGTTGATTCTTTCGACTCAAAAAAGCTTATTTATTCAAAGAGAGTGTGCCATTGATTTTATTTTGTTCCTAACTTTTTTGAAAGAAGCCGCACGCATCAGAAGTAGGGGAACATTTTTTAATGGCAATCTTAATTAACTTGGGAATTCACAAAAACATATACATTTAAAAGAGAACTACTAAAATTAATTATAGGGAGGCCTTTTTTTTCTGCATTTAAAAAAGGGATATCATTGTTAAAAGTGATACAACAGGAAAAAAAATTTCGCTACGTAAATTTGATTGCTGTATGCGAGTTGCTATGCATATTTATCATTTCAATGTGTAGAGTCGGAGTAGGCTTAAAAAAAACATCACGTTTATTTATTTATTTTTTTTCATAAAAATGATTTTTATTTTTGCAAAATTTTAAGAATTAATGTTAATGTTAAAGGGTACCGCAGGGTTCAGGTTCGAATCCTGGCGGTGGCATGGATGTTTGTTGCATGGTTCGGGATCCCCTTAAAACTGTAGGTCCCGGTCTAATGAGCCCAAAGTGTAGAAAAAATGAATGTAGAAAGACAAATCAAACTATCCAGGATGGCTTTTGTTAGTATTGCTTTTTATAGGATGCATATATTTTCTATAAGCAAATTTAGAGTACAAGAGGTTTTTTTCCCTATGTCGGGGCAGAGGCCATATCGGCCATGAACCCTCCCCATGGCATCCCAATAAAAACCAGTCTTGGTATAAAAGTTGTCTGGGGAACAGTTCATGAAAGAGAGAGGACAGATTGTCAAATGTCTAAAATCCGTAGACGCTCCCGAAGAACACAGGACACAGCCAGGAATATTAGCCACGCTGATCCGGTTATGAGAAAAGCAGAGATTTCATGGAGATTACGTAAAAAAGTCTCGCATCGATAATCTAAGTGTCTAGTGAGAGTTTTATTTCAATGCGACAAGCTACTGTAGACAAGTTACTCTTAAATATCTTCCTATAAAGCAATGCTATATTTGTCGGTAGGCTGTTAAGGCCATTCAAAGAAAAATCTAGCGCAATTGGGTTCGAAATCTGAAGAGCAAAGATGAACTATGTCAAGGAAGGACGCGATAAATCTTCTGGAAAAACCTTCTGTTGATATCGAGGAAAGGTCCAAGATGCATTCTCTCTCTTCCCTAATAACACTACGGAGTGTCCGTTCCAAAATTGCAATTACAAAATGCAGGTACATTGCAGCAAAAACATGTGAACCCTGTGTAATACTGGATCTGCTACATCTCTGCTATTCTAATACCGAATGGCGTAGATTAAAAATTAACACATTTAATCCAAATAACAATATTAAATATATTTTGCTGCAGTATATTCTGTTGGAAAAAAATGTATTTTGATTTAGTCTAAATGTAATATAAATTATCATTTACATAAAGAAAAATAATTTTAATTCGTTTGTGAATTTTATTTGCAAAAAAATGCTAAAATATTAAATCTATAGAAGACATATGTACTTCTAATGGTTATTGTAAAATGTAAATTATTTGATATATATATATTATATATATATATAGGTAGGTAGATAGACAGATAGATAAAAAAATAAATTAATAAATAATAAAAAAAATTCAAATTCAAAAAAAATTAAAAACAAATTTTATGGGGCTTTTGGTTATACACACACAAGAAAATGATGGATTCAGTTAAAATCGTACTGTCCTATTTTTTATTCTGTTACATAATATATGAATGCACATCCAGATCGATTCTGTGCTGCGTTATTCTTCAAATCGACATCGAAATGCTATACAACAGCAAAACAATGAATCGACAAAAAGCACTTATTCCGAAATCCATTCTACTCAGTGGAGTACCCAGGCTGTAATTTCGGAGAGTGCAGATCGTCATTTCCGTGAAAGAAGCAATTTCTTTAGCTTAGAAACTAAAGAATACGCAATCGATCTTATTTCTTATATTTAATCCTCTATGGGCCGAATTAATTTCTTAAATATAAAAATATTTATGCAACGGAAAAAACAACGATTATAAACCTATATACACTGAAGTGACAAAAGTCATGGGATAGCAATATGCAAATTTTCAGATGGCAGTAGCATCGCGTAGAACAGGTATAAATGCGCAGAGCTTTCATTTCTGTTCAAGTTATTCATGTGAAGAGGTTTTGACGTGATGATGACCGCACGACGGGAATTAACAGACTTTGAATGCGGAATGTTAGTTGGAGCTAGACGCATGGGTCATGCCATTTCGGAAATCGTTAGGGAATTCAACATTCCCAGATCCACTGTGTCAAGAGTGTGCCGAGAGTATGAAATTTCAGGCATAACATCCCACCATGGACAGCGCAGTGGTCGACCGCCTGCACTTAACGACCGAGACCGGCGACGTCTGCAAAGAGTCGTAAATTCTAACAGACAAACAACACTGCGTCAAAGAACCGCAGAAATCAATGTGGGATGTACAAGGGACTTGTCTGTTAGAACTGTGCGAAGAAATTTGGCTTTCTTGGGCTATTCCAGCAGAAGACCGACTCGAGTGCCTTTACTGACAGAACGACATCGCTTGCAGCGACTCTCGTGGGCACGTGAGCATATCGGTTGGTCCCTAGATGAATGGAAAACCGTGGCCTGGTCCGATGAGTCACGATTTCGGTTGGTAAGAGCTGATGGTAGGGTTCGAGTGTGGCGCAGACCCCACGAAGCCATGGACCCAAACTGTCAGCAAGGCACTGTTCAAGCCGGTGGTGGCTCCGTAATGGTGTGCGCAGTTTTTTCATGGCATGGACTTGGTCCTCTGGTGCGACTGGACCGAACATTGACTGGAAATGCTTAAGTTCAGCTACTTGGAGATCACTTGCAGCCATTCATGGACTTCATGTACCCAAACAACGATGGGATTTTTATGGATGACAATGTGCCATGTCACCGGACCACAACTGTTCGCGATTGGTTTGAAGAACATTCTGGACAATTCCAACGAATGATCTGGCCACCTAGATCGCCCGACATGAATCCCATCGAGCATTTATGGGACATCATCGAGAGGTCTGTTCGTGCCCAAAATCCTGCACCATCAACGCTTTCACAATTATGGACGTCTATCGAGACAGCATGGCTCAATATTCCTGCAGAAGACTTTCAACGACTTGTTGAGTCCATGCCACGTCGAGTTGCTGCACTTCGCCGGGCGAAAGGAGGGGTATCCCATGAAGGGGTATCCCATGACTTTTGTCACTTCAGTGTATATATAATGTATAGTAGCAGAACCCGGCATACATTGTCTGACAAAAAAAAAAAAAAAAAAAAAAAAAAAAAAAATTGCATTGTAGAAAATTACATATTGTTGCGAATATATGTTCCATCTTCTAATATATGTGTAAACTCATTTTCATGGATATAATTTAAAAGGTCTATTAGATGAAATGCTGCAGCATCCTCTGACGACAAGTAACACTAAAGTGGATAGCGCGAACCTGTTTCCCATGCTCGAATACCTAATATTGCCCATTTTCATAGCGATGAGTTAAACGGTTTAGAAGTGGATAGACTGCAGCACCCTCTAGTGGCGACTTACAACAAAAGGGATAGCATAAAAACATTCTCCATGTTGTGCCAAACGCACACACAAAATGGCATCAAAATCGGTCCAGCTGCTGAAGAGCTGCAAACACACGAAGAATTATATATATAAAGATATATATATGCAGAAGGGGCCTGAATGTCCGAGTGGCTAGCGCTCTGGCGCTCGGTACCACAGGTTTCGGGTTCGAGTCCCGGCGGTGCCATGGATGTTTGTAGTGGTTCGGAATCCACTTTAAACGATAGGTCCCGGTCCTAATAGGATCGTAGAGCGTTGCGGGGTATTGTTACTCCGCGTCCGTGGCTTATCTTCAAGTTACACGCGCCCCCTGGGTAATGCAAAGTGAGTAACGTCTGTGCAGCGCTTGCTTTAAGGCATCCAGGACGTCCATGTCTGTTTGGCAGCTGTATTGGAAAAAAAATATATATATATGTATACATGCAGATTAAAACAAAAAATTTATCAGTTTAAACAATTTTATTATAATTAATTTTTCGTTTTGAAGAAACGACGGCTTACAATGATTGAACTCGTCCTGCATTTTAGATTTTAATTTTTTCCACAGCGCACGACTCATAGAATTACCAACAGCAGACAATCTTGCCTCCGCTTTCAACTACATTTCAGATCTTCTTCTTCATTAGCGCAAAGGCCAATAGTGGACCAAGGCCGTCTGCCTACTGTCGGTTTTCTTTTTGCTGAGTAGGTTTGTCGGCCCTGCTTCCAGCGGTTGACAATTTTATTAGACAGGGGCCTACTGGTTAAAGTGGATTCCGATTCCCTACAAACATCTATGTCAACTCCGGGACTCGAGCTCGAAAACTGTGGCAACGAGAGCTAGTCACTCGATCATCAGATCACATTTCAGATCTTGGTAACCAGTAAATAAACACATAAAAAAATGCAACGAAATAATTTTTCAATTTCGTTCGCTGAAACATCTCTGTATTTTGCTGGATCACACCACGGTGGTACATTCAACTATATCAGTTATAATTTCACAATTTCCGAAAATAGATCTCAGAATGAGGCCTTTTGAGCAATCTGTTTTCGAAGTTTATAATAGGGCTAAATTTTCTTTTTTTTTTTTCCTTCGTCCGTAATTCGTCTTCAATAATATATATTACGGTTTGTTCACGCTCTTATACAATGTTTGTAAGATAGCCAGCAGTCAACAAAGAATATGCATGATATATTTTTTTCTTGGAGCTCATTCTGTTGATATGCGCCAGAAATGAAAAACTTGATTAACTAATTGTCGCAATGATTGGCTGTTTGCTTTGCCCTCAAATTACTTGTGAAAAAGAGCGCAATATTTACAGTGTAGCATTTTTTTCACGAGAAGAGTTTTGCCATTTCATTCCCAGGAGAGAGGAATGTATGTTATTTGACAAGTGCATAATAACCACCCATCATTCAAATTTGACAGCAGACAAGCAGTGTTGCGGATATTTATATTACATGCCATTAGTGTTTTGTTCTAACGAGAACATCCTGTCACACAAAGCTGACAGCAAATATTTAGTGTTATGGATAATGAGACCTCACGTAGTTAGCGATTGAAAAAATTGAGTTCTGAAAAGTTTTTTTTTTTTTTTTAAAGTGACTGAACAGGTCGCATATTTTCAAAGTGAACCTCTTGTGTTGACGTGTGAAATTATAAAAAAACGAATTTAATGTCATTTCAATGAATTTCATTTCATAATCAGTCATTTCAGAAATTTTCCAATTTGAGAAATCTGGCACAAAAAGTTGTGAGCGCTTTTGGTTCAGCTTACACCTGTGAATAATATTTTTTCGAAAAATGAAATGGACCCAACACAAAACACGCTCAAACATAACGGACTCTCACCTGCAAAACCCATTACGATGTGCCAATACCCAAATGGACGTCGATATGCAAAAGCCAAATGAAAGAGTGGAGAAACACATATCGCGCTAATAGAATAAATATTTTTTAATGATTTCATTTTTTTATTTCGCTTATATTTATATCTATTTTTTATATTTCATTTTGAGTGTTCGATATTTCTTTACAGTGTGCCTTTAGTATCATCATTATTATTATATTACCTATGTTCACATGTAAGAATAATAGTAAACAAGAAAATAATAACTCATTCTGTTTCAATTGTTCACTCCCAAAAAATGTCTAGAGTGGGTTTCAATCTAATAGTGGGATATATATAATTTTATGTGCGGCCCGCGGAGTGAGGAGGCATTTTCAAAGGTCATTTGGGTTGACCACCCCAAGTCTAAACATTCACACGAAAGCTTACTATTCTTAAGTTGGTGTCAAAAACCTCATGATGGGCAAAAAAGAAGCCCGGTTAAACAGATGTATTCCGAACTGATATTCCGACAAACTATTTATTTAAAGTCGTTTTCCGGTCGACATACGTCAAATAACCAGTTCCGGCCGGTCGAACTGCACATAGACGGGTGACACTCTCTAAAAAGTGTCGCTCTGTCACCAGACTCTAGTGACATCTCGATGGAAGATTAGGAGTGGATTTTATATCGGGCAAAAACATTGTAACTGAAAGAATCATTTGATTTCTTTGAAACAATTGTAAAGAATTGAAGTCGAGCATTTTTTTATGGAGTCGGTATAAAAAGTCGGTCGGTGTCTCCCGACTCTATATAAGAGTCGGGAGACACATTAATTAAGATAATTTTTATTTTACCAACATTCTGAGAATTGATGTTAAAATTAAGCGTTAAGAGACAATTCAATTGTATCTTTCCATGCATAATACAACCAGTAGTTGCTGCAACAGCGATTGCTATAGCAGCAAATCGAGACTTTTCTCAACACAAAAGTTTATAAAAAGCCATCTTGGATCCACAATGAAATGAGATCTTATAGAAGCTAATGTAACAAGTATAGCATCTCTGTGATTAAAATGTACATTTTTTTTTAAACTTCAGATATTCTACAACACTTTGCTACCTATTCATTCAATACTGCTGTTTTTATAAGGTGCATATTTTATTGTAAGCAAATATACTACGACTACTACAACACACCCCATCATGTGCCTACAGCCGAATTGCCCATTTACAGTTTGGGAATGGTATGGATGAGAAGTCTGATTGGGCTCTGTAACGCTCTAAGGTCCTATGAGACCGGAACCAACAGTTTAAAGTGAATTCCGAACCACTCCAAACATCCATGATAACCATGGTATCGAAACCTGTGGTACCGAGCACCAGAGCGCTGGCCACTCGGTCACCAGACACCCTGTAAGCAAACTTAGAGAACAAAGGTATCTTTTACGTGAGTATCAATACCGTACTTTAAAGTAATAAAAGCTCGACTCGTAGCCCATTGGCAATGAGCACCACTGGTGAACACCAAGGCTGAAGTTCCATCCACTGGCTGCTTTGTTGTAGACACTGGTTCAAAAAATGAGGAAACTCGATGATGCTTGTGATGATCATACGTTTCTCCCATACGATACATACAGGCAAGGTAGTTACCCCTAAAAGTCCTCCTGGAAGGCACTGCCTTCCTTCTTCAGCGTCACGGAGCCAAGTCGGACTTCTACCTACGGGCGCTCCATCGCAACAGAAGCTGCCCCCCCACTTCTCACCTTCCATGATACCACACATGTTCTTGGACTTGCTAAGATGTTGCTGTCTATCAAGTGGGATAAGGAAAACAACAACAGCAAAATAGTAAAAACTACTTTGTTAAAGCAAAAAATTTTTTACAGATGTAGTAACTAGTATATAATAAAAGAATCAATTTATTTCACAAATTTTCTAAATTCATTATTAAAAATCGTAGTACATAAAATTACAATAAAGAATCAGAAAAAAAAAAAAAAAAAAAAAAAAAAAAATCCTACATACTCTACTTTAAAACACGTACTATTTTCATTATTATAACTAAATTAAAACTCTCAATTTTAATAAAAAAATTAATTGCAAACCCTTTTGCAAATTAATATATCGATTTTGAGGCCAGCTGGCCGAGTGACTAGCGCTGTAGTTCGAATTTGAGTCCCGGCGGTCGCCATGGATGTTTGTAGTGGTTCGGAATCCACTTTAGGCCGTAGGTGCCGGTCTTCTATGACTGTAAAGCATTACAGAACCCAATCAGACTTCTCACCCACATCCTTCCCAAACTGTAAAGGGGCCATTCAGCTCTAGGCACAGCGATGTGGTGTGGCGTAGTAGTAATTCGGAATCTACTTTTAACTGTAGGAAGCTTAATTAGCCCAACTGGTTTAATTAACCCATAGTGTGCAAAAACTGACCGTAGAGCTCCAAACCAAACCAAATCCTTGTACATGGGTACCCTTATTTTAAGAACCAATCCTACTCCGTATAAATATAACATCTGAAATGCAAATTAGGAACTGGTTGTACTTAAACTGTTAAGGGTTCTTAAACATTTTTTAAGAATTTTCAGCGATCTCTATTAAATATACAAGAAAAAAATTTATGAAAACAACATTTTATGAAGTCCATATTTTATTATATAATTGTAATAAATCATCTTGGATAAAATATGTATCAATAATGATTTTTTTTTGTTCTAATGCAGCTGGCAAACACTTAGGCAATTGTCTTGGAGGCCTTAAGGCAAGGCCTTACTTCCTTAGCACTATCCAGGAGGTGCTTGAAGCTCGAAGATAAGCTACAGGACGCGGAGTAACACTACCTCCGCAACGCTTTACGATCCTATTAGGGCTGGGACCTACGGTTTAAAGTGGATTCCGAACCACTACAAACAACCATGGCACTACCGGGGCTCGAAACTGTGGAACCAAGCGCCAGAGCGCTAGCCACTAGGCCATCCAGGCCCCCTATTCAGTAATACTAAAAATTCAAGTAATTCTTGATATTTTCCTTGGGTGTTCATGCTGTTGATTTTTGAGATTTTCATTTGTCGTACAATTTTCTGTTATACTTACAACGTTATTTTTAAAACTAGTGTCACTCAAGAAGCTATCTTGCTGTGTGTAATAATAATAAGAAATAAAAAAATAGTTGAAAGTGACAACAATAACCCGGGGTGGAAAGTCAGTAAAAAAATTTCCGACTCCTGAATCAAATTTTACTGACTCCTGACTCTCCCTTAATGATCTTTACTAGCCTGATGGCTGAGTGAGTAGTGCTCTGGCACTCGATGCTGCAGATTTCGGGTTCGAACCCCGGCGGTGCCGTGGAAATTTGTAGGGTTCGGAGTCCACTTTAAACAGTAGTTCCCCGTCTTATATAACTGTAGAGTGTTGGGCGTGGGGCTTACAACCCTACTCCGCAAAAAGAAAATATCTGTCTCGAAATTTGCCAGCAGGCAGGCGGCCTTGGCCTATCATGGGGCTGTTGCGCCATTGATGATGATGTTGATGATATTTACTAACAGATTTAAAAGAATTTGAACTCCTATATCTCTAAAAACAGTTTTTTCATAGTATAAAAATTAATAATTAAATAAATAAGTGATAATTAAAAACAGTTTTTTTCTTAAAAGAGTATTTTTATAACTTTAAAGGTATAGTATTTGCACTCGCTTAGTAATAGACATCCTTTTTTGAGCAGTCTTCCAAAGATCATTGGTAATCCTCATGGACTACTTATATATTCCACGAACAGCCCACCGATGGGTGAAGGAAGCACTTTTAGGTGTAACTGTCCCGCATTTCCGTGTCATATAGGTAAAAAAACTCCGGGTAAATTCCCACCCTTTTTACACATATTGTCCCATTCACCTCAAGCCTCCTCGTTTTTGAAATCAGTGACTACAATAACCAAGATTCTCCTTTATGACATCTGTGCACGTCGGCACTAGAACACGAGAATACGAGACACTTGTCTTCTAAATTTGTTTACAATATATATATATATATATATATATATATATATCCATAAAAATAGCGGAATCAAATAATAAGGCACCAAAGTATTGAATAATACATGAAGAGAACCAAAAGAAAATGGTGTATTTTACGTACAAAAATGCTCTATTTGTAATATATTTAAACTTTTTTTAAATAGAATATCATTGTCATCATCATTTTTATAACAGCCCTATGGTGGTCCAAGGCCTTCTGCCAAATTTCTAGACAGAAGATAGACTAGACAGTTTTTTAATTTTTTTTCACAAGGTAGGGTTATGAGCCAGAAGGTCGTATTAGACCGGGAACTACAATTTAAAGTGGATTCAGAACCATTACAAGCATCCATGGCATCGCTACGATCGAACCCGAAACCTGTGGCACCAAGAACCAAAGCACAAGTCATTCGGCTATTCAATTATTCGGCCCCAATTAATTGAATAGCTTTCTTAAATTTTTTTATTCATTGTGGATCCAAGAATGACTTTTGATAATCCTCAGTGCTGAGAAAAGTCTGTCAATACTTAATCAATATACTGTACTACTACAGTGGGCCACAAAATTGTGTATACACCTTAGAAACTTAGAGACTTTTTGCAATTACAAATTAAATATTGCTTTAAGATGATTGAATTTTTTACCTTATATACTTTAGTCTATGCTTTACCGTACCATACTTATAAAATTGTTACGTTTATTTATTTTTTTACGAAAAAAAATAAAAGATCTGAGACGAGAGGAAAAACAACACCACAAAAATAAGTATACACCTTTATTAATTTCCTTTTAACGCACAAATTAATATTGTGTTGCATAACCTTTTGCTTGAATTACAGCTTGTAATCTTCTGGACATAGATTCTACTAGTGTTTTAGTGGTTTCAACAGAAATTTTAGCCCATTCTTCTCTCAGAACCTTCTTCAGAACTTCCTTGCTTGTGATTTCATGCTCATGTACAGCTTTCTCTAATTGCGACCACAAATTTTCGAGAACGTTTAGGTCTGGAGACTGGACTGGAGTGTGTAATTGCTTCTTGCAATGGTACAGCAAGTATAACTTCAAAATCTTCGCTGTATGCTTGGGGTCGTTGTCCTGCTGGAATATGAAGCTTGAACCAAGCCCCAACTTACTGGCACTTTTTTCAAGTTATCATTTAAAATCCCCAAATATACATGTTTGTCCATAATACCATCAATAAAAGGAAGCTCTCCAACTCCTCCAGCCGACATACAACCCCAAACGAGGACAGATCCACCGGACGAACCCTCCGACTGTCTTAATGGTGTTTTTAGGTGCCAGTGCTTTCCCAGCTTCTCTCCATATTTTAAATCGTCCATCGCTTCCGTAAAGATTAAACTTACTTTCATCAGAAAATATTACAGTGTTCCAGAAATAAATAGGCTTTAAACGATGTTCTTTGACGAAAATCACTCTCTTTTGTCTATTCACATACTTGATGAGTGGCTTTCGTATTGGTGTACGGCCATAAAACCCATATTGGTGAAGGGTACGTCGAATTGTTTCAACTGAGATCTTTTTCCCGATTGTAGAGGACATCGATAAAGCTAGTTTAGAGACACTCACCCTCGGATCTTTCTTTACTGAGTGAATGATCTTCCTCTTCGCTGTAGTACTCAGTATTTCTTTATGTCCTCTTCCAGGAATATTGGCCACAGATCCAATTTTTTTATACTTCTGTAGTATTTTTTGGACACAACCATGAGTTACACCAATCAACGAAGCGATTTCTCGAAGAGATTTGCCCTCTTTCGACCATTTTACAACCAATAAACGCTCAGATTCAGTAGTTTCTCTACGAGAGCTCATTTTACGATTTTTAATGAGAAAAAATACTATTTAAAAGCGTTGAAGTGCAATAGCACGTGTTATAAGCAGCAGCTTCTCCTGAAACTCTTTAAAGAAAATTTGAAACTAAAAAAAGTGGTGGCATATTTTATAAATATAAGAAGTGTATACTCAATTTTGTGGCATGGTTTTCTATCTTTTCTACGAATCGCTTAACTTTTTTCGTAATAAATAAGTTAACTATGGAATTGTGTTATTATAGGATGGTAAAGCAGAGGTTAAAGTATCTAGGATAAAAATTTTTTTATCTATTTAAATCAATATTTAATTTGTAATTGGAAGAAGTCTAAAAGTTTTAGAGGTGTATACTCAATTTTGTGGCTCACTGTATATGTGCCTTTGTATTATGGAAGAATACAATTGAATTGCCTCCTCCTCTTAACATTTCATTTTTAAATATTTAAAAAAAATGTTGGAAAAATAAAAATTATTCTTATAAAAGAAACCGGAAGTCTGATTCTTAAACCGACTCCTCCAAAAATGAGCGGTCTGATGGCCCATTGGTACCACAGGCTTCAAGTTTGAATTCTGGCGGCATGGATGTTTGTTTATGGATCCACGTTAAACTGTACGTTTATTATGTAAGTTTGTATTTCATCGATCCACGTTAAACTGTAGGTTCCGGTCTAATTACCATAAAATGTGTAAAAAAATGGCAGTAGAGCGACAAATCAAACCCTTGCGTGTGTACCCTTATTTTAAGAACCGCAGGGATAACACGTTAGGTTCCGGAACAGAAATAAAGTGGTTCGAAACCTGACAAAAACAACTGCGACTATGCTGGAAACGTACGACAAATCGTAAGTTCATAAAGCATCATATGATGATGATGATGAATGAAGTGGTATAGGGGGATGTGAAGCAACAAGGACTATAATCCTCTAATCACTATATATATGAACAGTTAATTTTTCCTTATTTTTAATATGTCACTCTCCACAACGCTCTACGATCGTGTTACACCGGGACTACGGTTTAAAGTGGATTCCGAACCACTACAAACGCCCATGACACCGCCGGGACTCGAACCCGAAACCTGTGGCACCGAGCGCCAGAGCGCTAGCCACTCGGCTATTCAGGCCCCAATAAAGCATCATTTTGGAATCGAAATAATCATTCGTTCATTGGGAACATGGCGGTGTTTACACGTTAGGTTCTTATTTGTACCCTTTTTTTACCCAAATAATAATAATAATAATAATAATAATAATAAAAGCATCAGCCTTTTTTTTTTTTTTTTACGGTAACAATTTGCTTTTCAGATCACCACCATGGCTCCAACCGTCCATCATAATCCTTTCACTGTTTGATTACTTTTTTCAATAGTCTCATAAATTTGATTTTCCAATAGAAAAAAAAATTCTTAATTCCCCCCTTGTAATCGAAAAGTTTTGTTCTAGATCATTCTTTCCACTAAGTGGTACCGAAAGAACAAAAGATTAATTTTTTTGTCCCCTTTAGTAGCGAAATTTTGTCCTAGATAATTTAATACGAGCATTCACTCAAAAAATAAATACTCAATGAAGAACAAGTAAATAAATAACGACATTCATTGTGCGAGGATCGGGAAAAAAAAAAAAAAAAATTCTTAGAACACGAGAGAGGTTTTTTGATATTCAAACAGTCCCCCTTTAGTTTCAGATCAAAATTTTGTTCTAGATCGTTTAATAAATCCAAAAATAAATACACAAAGAAGAATAAATAAATAACGACATTCGTTGTGCCAGGTTTGGAAAGACTAATAATTTTTTTTAAAAATATTCTCAGAACACGTTGTCTCATGACATCGACAACGGGTCCCTCATTGTACCGAATTTAAACTTAAATTCTTTTAATTTTAATTTTTATTATGTACATAATAAAAATTAAAATTGTTATATTGTTATATAGTTAGTTGTAATTTTAATTTTTACTTTTATTTATTTTTAGTATTTTTAACTTTTAGGAGGCTAAGGGGTTATATCCCCATTGGAACTCCGTAATCACTACATGTTTATTTTTATTTGGCAGTGTTTTTATTTATTTGGCACATTTTTAGGGGTGTTCGATTCCAACCGTGGCAACGTCGTCTTTTCCTGTGGCAAATGATTAACAGGGCGTAACATTTGAAAAGAGTGTTTTAAATCATTTCACGCCGAGGTATTTTTGCGAGAAATATTGACGAAAACTCCTATTTCTGTCGACTGTGCAACAATTTTGATTACATTGAAAATCCTAGTCTACTGTCACGCATAAAAAATGAAAATCATGGATGCTAATTAAAATTTGTATTAATTTAAATGATATAACCTAAAAGCAGACTACTCAGAAAAATTGACCTTTATTAAAAAATAAATTTAAAACAGCAATCGATCGACTTTTTAATTTAGATCTAAAATTAAAGTAAAGTCATCATTTAAGTATGTTTTAAAAGATTCATTGCTTTCAAAGTGGGTCTGATATCTTCAGCACTGCCTTAAATGCGCCAATTGCAAAAGATTGACATCTTGAAGGGTAAGAGAGAGAGAAAAGAGATTTTGCAATATATTCATTTGAGCACAAAAGATCGACTGCATTTTTTATGGATATCTGCTTAAATAACGAAAAAAAAAAAAAAAAAAAAAAAAAGGCCCGTTAGATGTATCGCGTTTTTACAAAACTTATTTATTTTATGATGACCAAAGTAGTGAAAACCAATATATTTAAAAAATGCATTATGTGTGCATCCATCTATTCAAAAATGAGCTGTCGAAATGAGGAGAAAATATTACCTTTGATTTAAAATATGGCCTGAATGGTCGAGTGGCTAGCTCTCTGGCGCTCGCTACCACAGGTTTCGGGTTCGAGCCAGCGGCGGTGCCATGGATGTTTGTAGTGGTTCGGAATCCACTTTAAAAAGTAGGTCCCGGTCCTAATAGGACCGTAGAGCGTTGCGGGGGCATTGTTACTCCGCTTCCCGTGGCTTATCTTCAAGTGACACGCGCCCCCTGGGTAATGCAAAGTGAGTACGTCTGTGCAGCACTTGCCTTAAGGCATCCAAGACCAAGCTGTCTGTGTTTGCCAGCTGCATTAGAAAGAAAGAAAAAAAATTCAAAAAATATTCTTGCGAATATAGGACAGACAGTGCCCGTTTTATTTATGACTTTACAGATATCAGAGTTCGCATAATAATTAAATTATATTTACGAACTCATGATGTGCGCGCATCTTGGAACATCTAATATATAACAGGTTCTATGTTTCACTTTAAATGAGCTCAGTGACCTGCGTAGATACGCACAGTTGACAGTAGAGCAAACCAGACTCTCACTTTTCTAGAAAGTGATAGTGAAAATTTGCTTTCTTTTTATGTGATGTGACTGCAGGATAATTATTTTAATATACTTGTATTTCAACAGCATATTTAAAACTACAACAACCAGGTAATAACTCCTATTAAATTACCAATTACTCTGGGCCAATACCCAAATGGAGATCGATTTGCAAAAGCTAACTGAAAGAAGCTGGCAAGACGCTTGTCCAAAGTAGCCCTTAAGATCATTTGGGTTGGCAACCCTTACTTTAAAGGATACAATTTAAAAGTAGGCTACTCAGAAAAATTTACCTTTATTAAGAAAATAAATTAAAAAAAAAAAAAAAAAAAAAAAAAAAAAAAAAAAGCAATCGATTAATTTTACATCTATATGAAAAATCGAAGTAAAGTCATCATTTATGTGTGTTTTAAAAGATATCGCTGTCAAAGTGAGTCTGACACCTTCAACACATGTCTGAAATGCACCAGATGCAAAAGAGTGACATCTTGGAAGGGTAAGAGAGAAAAGACTTTCTGCAACATATTCATTTGAACACAAAAGATCAATTGCATTTTTCATGGATTTCTGCTTAACTAAAAGAATATATATATATTGAAAGAAAATTAAAAAAAAGATGCTTTATACCAGGGGTGGTCAACCCAAATGATCTTGCGGGCCACTTTGGAAATGCATCCTAACGCTGCATGTAAAATTACATATACCCCTACTAGATTGAGACCCGCTATAGACATTTTTTTGTGAGTGAAACATAATGAGTTATTAGTGTGTTTACTGTTATTCTTAGATGTTAACAGAGATACTATAATGACATTAAACGAACATTGTAAAGAAATAGATAACACTCAAAATGAAATATAAAAAATATACGAATATAAACGAAATAAAATCATTCAAAAATATTTGTTTCACTAATGCGATGTGTGTTTCTCCACTCCTTCACTTAGCTTTTGCAAATCGATGCGCAGACTATAATTTAATTATTCTGCCAACTCATCACTATAAACTCATAAATAAAACAGGCACTATCTGTCCTATATTCGCAAGAATATTATTTGAAAATCAAAGTTCATTTTTTCTCATCCTTTCTACAGTTTATTTTCGAATAGAGAAATGCACACATGATGCATTTTTTAATACACTGGCCTTAGGAAATTCTAAAATTATTATATTTTGTAAAAGTGTGATGCATTTCACGGGCAGCGGGTAGGCCTGCTTTATAACTCTGTTCAAAAAAATTAAAAATAATATTTTACGAGTACTTCGTTTTCTTCTATCATCCTGTTTACCGAAAAATTTAGAATAAATCATGACTTTCTTTGAGTCTCTATTCGCATTACAGCCACAGTTAACCAACTCATCCGGTAATGAAACAATTGGCACGATCTCGAGTTTCTGGAAACTTACTGCGCATGCGCAAGCATTCACTTTTCCGGCGATCTGCGCATCTCATTAACGCAGCCGCTCCCCAACTGAAGTGGGCAGAGAGTGAGACAGAGGGCGCAGCGAGCACCCTGCTTGGGGCCCATCGCCACCTCATAAGTGTTCTCCGACTCTTCGATGGCCGCACGTGCTTTCGTTTTCTCCTTGCAGAAATCCAACCCCCGATTCCTCCACCGCCCTCTTCGAAATGAGCTGCAGAAAGAACATTTTTTTCGCGCCAAGTCCACCTCGGCGTCCGTGGTCGCTTCCGCGGACGACGTGGAAGGGGTGAAGTACCAGAAGGACGAGCTCGACCTGAAGTTCGAGAACACCAAAAATGCCTACAAGAGCAAAACCACGTGGGAGCTGATCCGAGCCCTCATGGTTCTCAAACTGTCCTCCTACGATTACCTAGTGGAGAACAACCAGAAGGTGAGTTTGGAGGGATTTTCGAATCTCTTACTTGTTTGATCGTGTTCTTTCGGAACTGTTTTTGTGAAAGAATGATCTAGAACAAAATTTCTCTATTAAAGCGGACAAAAGAAAAATATATTTAAGAATCTTTTGTTCTTTCGGTACCATTTTGTGAAAAAAAAGCTCTAGAACAAAACTTTTCGATTAAAAGGGGGAAAAAAAATTAATCTTTTTTTGCTCTGTTTGAATATCAAATTTCACCGTGTATTAAAGATATTAAAAAAAAAAAATTATTATTCCCGATCCTGGCACAATGATTTTATTTATTCTTCATTGTGTAATTATTTTTTTAGTGAATGTTCTTATTAAATGATGTAGAACAAAATTTCTCTAGTAAAGGGGACAAAAAAAAATTAAGAATCTTTTTTTTTTTTTTTTTTGTTCTTTCGGTACCATTTTGTGTAAAAAATGTTCTAGAACAAAACTTTTCGATTAAAAGAGAGGAAAAAAAAAAATTAATCTTTTTTTTTCTGTTTGAATATCAAATTTCTCCATATTCTAAGAATATATATATATATTTTAAATTTATTAGTCTTCGCGATCCTGCCACAATGAATGCCATTATTTACTTATTTATTCTTCATTGTGTATTTATTTTTGGAGTGAATGTTCTTATTAAACGATCTAGAACAAAATTTCTCTACTACAGGGGACAAAAAAAAAAAAAAAAAAGTAAGAATTTTTTTTTTCTTTTGTTCTTTCGGTACCATTTTTGGGAAAAGATCTAGAACAAAACTTCTCGATTAAAAGGGGGGGGATTAAGAATCTTTTATTCTGTTTGAATATCGAATTTCCCTGTGTTTTTTAACTTTTTTATCAAAAATGTGTTCTTTGCGATGTTTATCTGGCACAATAAAAATAACATTCATTTATAAAAATATTGAAGGAAAGCATTATTGAAAAATAATATTCATAACATTCGTTCATTTATTCTTTATTGTGTGTTCATTTATTCTTTATTTTTGGAGTGAATGTTCTTATTATTTCAAAATGTCCACATTTTTAGATATTAATATAGAGTCTTAATTTCGATTTGAACGCATATTTTTTCTTTCTTTTGCATTATATTATACATTTTGTATTATTCAATATCTTAACACAACTTTTAAAATGTCTATGGTCGAAAAAAATATAAATATTTTTGTATTAGAGTGAAAATATTGCTATATTCTTCTTATTTTTATATATTTTCAAAAAAATGCAAGTTGTAAAAATATATAAATAAGATCTTTAGTTGCTGTTCGTATCCATATTCGTTTATTGTCTGTGAAACATAGCATCAACTTTAATTTCATATATTATATTTTATTTATTGCTTTTATAAAATACTATTCTATTTTGAAACTTTTTGAACATTGTGTTTATGATTAAAATGATTTTTATATTAACTATGTGGCATTTTTACCGTCCATTTTGTATGCACTTCGTTGTGACTGAAATAGCCATTTTAATTTCTGGTTTGGAATGTATTTTAAACTTGTTAGAACGTCGATTATCACGTCGATTTCCACCGACATTACCGGTTTTTAATTTTGTTTTTAGATTAATTCCTTTTTTTAATGTATCCGGTGTTTTAGCTCGCACTGAATATGAATTTAAATGCGTTAATGCTTCTCGTGTACGTCTTTTAACCCTTTAAATCCAATTAATCTTGATATGACAAAAATATCATATCCTGTTAATCTCTTTTGATTTCTTTATGCAATTTTCTAAGAAAAATGTTGATTACTTCTTGCTTGTTATTTTTCCAGAATGATTGCCGCTTTTAGAACATACTTTCGAAAGTTTTTTTTCTATGAATCAGCATTGCAAAATAGCGTTGATTCCACGAATTGAAATCGAGTTGCAAATCAAATCTATTTCGCTTTTTCGTTATCATAGTTTGAGAAATTAACGTTAACTTATCCAACACCTTTAATGTATAACGTTTTTGTGTGTTAAATGCGAGACATTTTTTTCTTTCAATGAAATAGTATTTTTCTTTATTTTTTGGATTTAATATATAACATAATTTACAATACATTAATTGGTAGACAGGATTATTTTTGAATTTAATTATTATCTATGATATTACAAGTTCACAGTGCAATATAGATAACATTTTATAATTTATTTACAATTTTTTTTTGGAGAATTGCTTTGTTGCAATTTATTATTTTTTGTTTTAACTGCTTTTATTGTTTTTAAATTATATTGTCTATATTTGTGGCTAAAGAAATTTGCAATTATTTTTTTTAGATTTCACTAAATTTAAAAAAAACATTTCTAATGTTTATTTTTCTTTAATCAAAAACATCAACAATTTACTATAGAAAAAACAAAAAAAAAATTATTTTAAAATGTTCAAATTATTTTGTCTTGTTTAAGTTTCATTTTGTGATCTTTTGCTAATAACCCACTTTCTATTACTTAATATCCTTACCTAATTTATCAGTTCCTGTAATGATTTCTGCAGATTTTGCTTCAAACTTTACATTGTTGGACCTTTAAATATAATTTAATTCATTCATTAATTTTTATATAAGTTTATTTAAGGATAATCATTGTTGATTGAGCATTTATTTTGTCATTTAAAATTAAACTTATGCATTAGAAATATTGAATATTTTCATGCAAAATAATGAATTGAAATATACATTATATATATTTTAATATTAAACTCACTGAATTGCGTTTTTGTTGTAATCTAATTTTTTTTGGTTTGTTTGACAGAAAGTGTTTTATCTTTAAATTGTGGCATATACAATTAAAAGATAAAAAACCCAGATATTTAGACAATTTATTGTATACCAGGTTATCCATTATTAATTTATTGTATATAAAACCAGATAATTTGTTGTATACCAGATTATCCATTAAATTTTATAAAATGCTGTAGTAATATGAAATTGGTTGTATATGAACTCTTAGCCTAATTATGGGTTTTTATAATTTGATAAGGAATGGTTTAATATTTATTTCGACTTTAAACTTTTTCTTTGGAAATAAAATCATAGCTTAAATTTAAAAATATGGCATTTTTTGGCTAGAGCTTTTTTGTGTGCATTTTTTTTAAACAATTTAACAATAAAAAAAAATTCTGTTCTTTTTAATATGTTGAATCTGTATGTATACATATCACTTAACTTCGGAAAAATAAATTAAGTTAAAGATTACATTTTACAGAAATTATATCGAACTGGTGTTTTTTTCCTTTTAAAATTTAATATTGCTTTAGATAATTAAATATGGAATTTTATATATACACACAATATACATACACACACACACATAAATACACACTCACTCTTGCATACACATATACACTGCAAATACACGTACACACACCTTATATATCATTTATTTATAGTGGAGTGAATTTTTTTCATGATCTAAAGTACTTTTATTTATTAATTCAATAATTCATAATATTTAAAATAATGAACCGAAATATATATTAAACTGGATATAGGATAAAATTGTCATGCCGTAAAATTTCATCATTTTTTTTTTTTAATTATCTAAGTATTTTCATTGAAATAAATGCTGAAAAATAGATTAAAGATTATTCATAAGTTTTCGTGGGAAAAAATAAATTGTTATAAATATTATTGAGTTAACAAAATGGTAATTTAAGTTTGTAAATGTTGTAAAGAAAAATGATTCTGCAAGCATCTAGAATTTTCCTGTCTGAAATGAAGATCTATTTAAAAAACAGGTTATCTCATACAATTCAATAAAGTTATTAACTGTCTTAATCTGTCAAACTTATCTTATTCCAGATAGTTTAATACAATAGAATGAAATGTTTTATTAATGAGGTAATATATCTTTAGTCAATTGATTTTTAAAAATATTATTTTAATAATAGGGATTTTTATAACACATTCCACTATTTTATAGTCAATAAAATGCCATTTGTTAAAAATTTTTTTATTTTATTTGTATTAATTTCTAAATTTTAAAATATTTATTCTGAGTGTTATTTTAAAAGATAATAGTTAAAGAATTTGAATTTTAAAAATAAATAAGTATGTGTAGTTCATTTCAAAACAAATTCATTTAGTTTTTAATTGTCAAATTTTTTTTCAATTAATAATTTTAATTTATTTGGGTGCAAGAAATAAAAAAAATATATTAGAATAATTAAATAAAATATAAATAATATTAAATAAATTAATATAAATATGGATAAATATTATAATTATATAATAAATAATATAATATATAAATAATATAATAATTATATGTATAAATATTAAATAATTATTTATTTAAATAGTTTATAAAAATATAATAGAATTATTATAAGTAGTAGAAAGGCAAGGAAAAAAAAATTGTTACTGGTATGATCTATTTAGTTAATATATTTAAATGTTTTAGTTACTTTTTAGGTTAGAAATTCAATATTTGTTAGTTGGTCATTGTTACATTTTAATATACATTTTATTCACTTAGTACCATTACATTTTTTGGAGGTGTATTTTAGATTTAAAAAAATTATTAATATTACTAAAATTAAATGATTAACCCATTAAAGATGCAAGATATTTAAGAATGAAAAAATATTGAGGAGTGTCGATAAGTTGTCATATAAATAGCTTACTTTTCCGGTTAGGAATGTGCTAGCAATAGCAATCGCTCCAGTATTGTGTTTAGGCCAGTAGGTTAACCTTTTTTCCCGTTGTTAATTCAATTGTATTAAGATTCGTTTGAGAATCAATGCGGTTAATTAGAAGGAAAAAAAAAAAAAGCAATTTTATATTTGATTCATAGACAAAATAGGCTTGGAATGTTTTTCCAATGACGACTTTTTTTTTTTTATTAAAGATAATAAGTTATAGTAAACGTAGTAAATTGAGATGGCTCTGCTTTTATTTATTATTATTATTATATATTTTTTTTGCAAGGCATTTAAATAAATTATTCTCTAGAACAGGGACAATATAAAATTATATATCCCCCTATTAGATTTAGACCCACTGTAGACATTTTTCGTGAGTGAACAGTTGAAGCATAATGAATTATCTTTTGTGTTACGAGTACGATATGCATTTCTCCACTCTTTCACTTAGCTGTTGCAAATCAATCTCCATTTGGTATTTGCTCATCGTAATAGGTGTTGCAGGTGAGCGTCCGTTATGTTTGAGTTTTATGTTGGGTCCATTTAATTTTCGGAAAACAAACAAACAAACAAATGATTCGCAGGTGTAAATTGAACCAATAGTGCTAACAACTTCAACTAAGAATCTGGTTTGCTCTGCTATCAAGAATCAACTGTGTGTGTCTAGGGTGGTCACTGAGGTCACTTAGACTGAAACATAGAACCTGTTATATTATTCCAAGAAGTGCGAGCATCATGAGTTCACAGAATATAATTTAATTATTCTGCGAACTCATCAATAAAACAGGCAAATATCTGTCCTATAAAATCAAAGTTAATTTTTCTCATCACTTCGACAGTTCATTTTTAAATAGAGAGAGGCACACATCATGTATTTATTTTAATCCATTGATTTTCATTGCTTTGACCATCATGGAATAAATATATTTTGTAAAAGTGTGAAAAATCTCACGGGCCGGAAAAATATTCAAGGCGGGCCCGCATGCGGACCGCGGGTTGGCCACCCCTGTTCTAGCAAATAACGTTCAAAAATTTGTTCTAAGTCATTAAGAATAAGTAATTAAGTAGAAGTAAATAAGTATTTAAAAAATTTTTTTAATTTTTACGTATTATTTTTTAACTTGTTGACCCACGGGACACATTCACCACATTAAATTAGTTTTCAAAACATTTAACGTTTAATAAGTAATTCAAATTGCTGGACTTTTTTTAATAATTTAAATCAAAAGGAATCGGAGATTTCAAATTCAATTCATTCATATAAGAACATTCCGGTCCCAAATATTCGTTACAATACTTTCGCTTGCCTGCAATTAACACGAAAGTTGAAGGCAGTTCAAAATACCCATAAGACTCTTCCATTTTTTGCACCAGTAAAAGAGGCATCTTGTTTAAGAATGTGACGTCTCAAAGATGAGCAATAAGCTAGTTCGCATTACTTTCTTCAATCAGTGTTTTAAAAATGTCCCGAGAGAGAGAGAAAGCATAATGAAAAGAGTTAGCGGGACACATGTATCAAAATAGTTCAATAGGTTACGACGTCTGTCTCTCACTCCGTCATGTCGAGACGCGGGGTATTCTGGGAAGACCACACCCCCCAAGGTCACTGGCACGACTTCCGAGCCGTCGTCGAAGCTGCTTGTGCGTAGTTTTTTCTTTTCTCTGCTAATTGGAATCTCCAGATAACGCCGACGGAACGCTCGAAAAATGTGAAGACTTATCAGAATATTGTCTAATTTATATACATAGTTTGAAATTAATAAGATTTAGACTGAATTACTTTTGACAGTTTTCAAATGATGGGTCATATTTGGTGCAGTTACAAATCGAATTCGACGTATTTTTGTTAATTTCCTAGGTTTGGTTTGTCGCCCTACTGTCATCTTTTGCACACTTTGGGCTCATTAAACCGGAATCCGCAGTTTAACATGGATTCCGAACCACTCGGACATCCCTGCCAGGATTCGAAACTGGAACCGGTTAATTTCCTAGTAGACTTAAACAACAGCAATAATGTGCAAGAACATGTTGATGAGCACAAATAGGACCATGAATTAGAAACCCACAAATTCCTAAGTTATTAAAATGTATAATTATTTAGTTCGTTGCGGAAAATTGGCAAGCGAATTAAGTCAAATGCATTCAAATACAGCGGCGTAAAAGAGGCGAAAGGTAGCATTACTTTTTAATTACAATAAAATAATTTTATTATTTAATAATTAAAATTTTAAATTTCATAATATCGAAAAATTTTTTTCCCGCTCTATTAAACTTTTTCTTTTTAACTGCCTTTGCTCCGTATTATGTCCGAACTAGCAACTCTTCACAAAATAATCGATTCGTCCGTTTCCGTCTTTAAGTGGGATGCTTACCTTTCCACACAATCAGTGGCCGGTCTCACGGATGGTAAGCAGAGGACGTTTGTGAACTTGCAGGAAGTTTTAATTCATCTGTTAGTTTTCGACCTATAAATCTGCTGTACATTTAATTTAATGTGTGGTCATTCAATTTAAATGCATTAAAAAAAAATAAATAGAGCGCAGGTCGGTCAAAACATTCTCGACTTTCTAGTTGCAGTTTTGCTCTCGCCTTTGGTACCCACAGGCTTCAGGTTCGAATCCTGGCGTTGGCATGGATGTTTGTTGGTGGTTCAGAATCCAAGTGAGACTGTAGGTCTCGGTCTGATGAGCCCAAAGTGTGCACAAAATGACCGTAGAGCGACAAACCTATTCCTCAAAAGTGCTCGATTCCATCTCTCCACTTCTGAATGGCCGAGTGGCTAGCGTTCTGGCACTCGGTATCACAGGTTTCAGGTTCGAGCCCCCGCGTTATCATGAACGTTTGCGAGGGGTTCGGAATCGACGTTAAACTGTAGGTTCCGGTCTGTTTAGCCCTCGTGTGTACAAGATGACCGTAGAGCGACAAAACAAGCTACTTCTGAAGGAACGAGTGCAAAGGGAAAATGCGCATGTGATTCACCAAGAAACTTAATTTAAAGGGTTGACTTTAGAGCAAAAGCTATATTTTAATTATTTATTTTCAATAGTGACATTTGAATTTATTAATCCCGTTTAATTTATTAAAAAAACAAGGAAACATTTTTTTTTTTCTGGAACCCACTATCAATCTTTGTAATATATCAATTCAGTTCATCGACTTGTCCGGTTACAAGCAATCCGGAAATCAATGCAGATTACGCAAAACACTGCTGTATTCTACGTTGAAATCATAGCGCAGGTTGTGAAGTTTTAAAATGGTAAAAGCATGCTTTATTTTTGAAACTTATTTTATAGGTTATTGGAATCAAAATATCATAATTTCCGATACGTAGTCATGAGCAATTTTTTACTAGAAATAAATTTCTCCTTAAGTGCTAAATAAACACAAGATTATGAACACTATATTACGCAAAAGTATTTATTAATGGAATATGAATGCCAAATTTTTTAGAAAAATTAAATTCACATTTATTGTCATCTAAAAAAAAAACCTACATTTCTTTTGAAAGTAGTTCTTATGATAATGGACCTTTTTTCTCCTTTCTCGCCAACAACATAGAGTAGTAATGGCCAACAGTGCAGAGTGTTGGCAAAAATCGCCAGGCTGTCATCCCATATGTTAGTTCTTGAAATACACGCCTTAAACTAATTCTGAATGGTTTGGTTTGTCTCTCTACGGCCTTTTGTGCACACTTTGAATTAATCAGACTAGGACCTGCAGTTTAATGTGGATTCCGAACCCCTCACAAGCATGCATGCCAACGCCAAGATTCTAAGCTGAAGGCTGTGGTACCAAAGACAAGAGCGCTAGCCAATTTGCCATCAGGCCGCAATTCTGAATGAGTTCAGATCAATAGATGAGCATTAAAGTGAAAACAAGGGGAGGAAAAAAAAAAAATTTTTTTTTTTAAAGTCAATTTCTACTTTTTTTTTTTCACTCTATTGCAGAAAGTCCTTTATAAATAATTGTCATTCATTTTTTTTAAGTTTATCGGGCGCCCTCTATGGGTAGATACTTGCAACTTAAATCTAAAATAAACTAAAATGAATGCATTCAATTTAATTACTGAATTAGTATTTGAAAAAACTGCATTCACATCCAGTGTCATCCATTACAGGTTTAATAAAAAAAATTCATTTGAACGTAAGTGGATGAATAAGAAGTATTTTATGAACGATTGAAAATCTAAGCAAGATATATATATATATATAGGGAGAGTGTGAGCTAATAGAAGGAATTGAAAAAAACCAACCTCAATTAACATTATGATACGATATGCATCAGATACGAATTGCGTATGCACATTGAAACTGTTTTTAACACATTCTCTATTCATTGATTGTAACAAATAAGTAAAACTGACACGTATTTGGGAAAAGTCTCTCATTTCACACATTTCTCGAAACAGCCGGACACAGTGCAATAGAAGTTCGTTTTCCCTCCGTGATGAAAGCTGACAAAGTGACGTTACTCCTGACAGTGCAGATTTAAAAAGTCACTTGAAGAGTATGTTTATATATGTCGGAAGTATCCTGTCCAACTGATGCGCGCTCTGTTTTATGATTGCTCCATGGTGCACATTGAATGCGTTCCGCGCATAAATATCGATAAAAAATTTTGTCATCCAATTCATTCATCGATTCCATGAGCACAAAATCGTGTAAAAGATATTTTATTTCAGAGTGAATGTTGGTGCTTTCTTGATTTCCAACCACTGCTGTAATGATTTCTACTTTTTTTTTTTAATGAATTTTTTTTATTAATCTTTTTTCTTATTAATAAAAAAAAATATTTTTCCTATAAATAGCACGTGTTTTTGAGTGTGTTTTTAGAATACAAAAGGTCATTAACGTAATCAATATTTTCTTTTTTCCCCGTAGGTAAAAGTGAAACATTTTATAAAATGAAAAATTCTAGTATTTTGTATAAAAAAAAAAAAAAAAAAAAAAAAATGACCCGTTTTCAAAATTCAATTTTAAAGGTTGGCTAATTTTAGAAATGGAAAATTAACAGAAGGTGAATTGTGTTGATTAATTGCCATTCTGAAATAGTTTCTTCTAAAGTAGTGTTTTGTGACTCTGTGTGGGGAAGAAATATGCATTTTATATGCAAAGCTGTACTGTGTCTCACACGATTTTCTACCATCCGATGTATCACCTTGGCGTTGTTACTGCACTTTATAGTGGTGCTGTTTGCCAGTAGCCAGACAACAGTGCAATAAAAAATCGCTTTCCCAAGTAAACAAAGGGACGTCACTCTTGACAGTGACGATTGAAAAAGGTCATGTGAGGAGTATGTTGTCCCTTCCAATTGATGTGCCTTTTGCTTTATTACTGCTCCATGATCATATTGAATGCGTGCCTTATTGAAATAGAATAGTAACACTACCCTTTGGCTTCAAAATGAAACAATTGGCGACCAAATGGTATGAGTTAAGCTTCAGAATTCAGGTCCCTATTTTTGAAATAAATTTTCTAATGATTAAAACATTTTGTTTGGCAAAGAAATAGAATGAATGATTATTGGTCCAGTCATTAACATTGAATTTGTAAGCATAATTATTTTACGGTATCATTATACGCTTTTTAATTATATTTTAAAGTGTTAAGTTTAATTTGTTAGATCTTACAGAGAATATTAAAATGAAAATGTTTCTTTCATATCTATTTTCTGTATCTGAATAATTAATTTTTGGCGTGGTTCGAATCCCGGCGGTGGCATGTATGTTCTTTGGTGGTTCAGAATCCATGTTAAACCATAGGTCTCGGTCTAATTAGCCTAATATATGCATAAAATCGCCGTAGAGTGACAAAATTAACTAAACTTTTGATTTTCGCATCCCTATATATTTAACTAAATTACATAGGGCTCTTAAAAGTAAGCAGCGACAAAATCCAGACACTTTTCTGGTCCTATACTGCGCTGTTTATTTACTTAATTTTTGCGGCGTTCTTCATTTGACATTCATTACCCTTCCAACAATCTGTTTACATCGTATTCAATGAGTGTATGAAGAAACTACAACATTAAAACGGAGTAGAAAAAAAAGGGGGAGTGTCATTTAAAAATAAAATAAAAAGTGCTGTTATATAAAGAAAGGTTGCGAAAGGTAAGGAAAAACTTTCTTTTGCGTCGTTCGAAAGAGGGGAATGACGGGAAGGAAAAGAGCGCGCAAGAACATCCGCCCGAAAACATCGTTTGGGCATGTACAGAAAAATCATCTGACGCAGAGGTTGTTGACATTCCAGCGGAACTTCGACTGGAACTCTTGCCAACTTTCTAAGTTCAGTGATTTTTAGAGGCGCCCTGCTTTGTTTTAGGAAGCACAAGGAATGAATACAGCACCAAACTATCGGATTTTCATCGCACGAGACATTTGATGACACAATGGCACAGAAATATTTTATAATCTTATAATAAAAGAACATTCGCTGCTTAGTTTAGACCAGGGTGGCCAACCCAAATGATCTTGTGGGTCACTTTGGAAAGGCATCCTTATTCCGCGGGCCGCATGTAAAATTATACATCCCCCTATTAGATTGGGACCCACTCTAGATATTTTTTGGGAGTGAAAAACTGAGACAGAATGAGTTATTATTGGTGTATTTACTATTATTCTTACATGAAAATTTACTTACGCTTTACTATTATTCTTACATAGTATCTATGGATACTATGATAAAAATGATACTAAACGAATATTGTAAAAAACTATATAATACTCAAAATGAAATATAAAAAATATATATAAATATAAATGAAATAAAAAAAAAAAAAAGAAAATCATTAAAAAATATTTATTTCACTAGTGATATATTGGGTTCTCCACTCTTTCACTTAGCTTTTGCAGATCGATCTCCATTTGGGTATTGGCACATCGCAATGGATGTTGCGTTCGTTATGTTTGAGCGTGCTTTGTGTTGGGTTCATTTCATTTTAGGGGGTGACCGATTCGCAGGTGTCAGTTGAACCGAAAGCGCTAACAACTTTTTGTGGCAGATCACATAGATGCAGAAATCATGCATTTTTTTTAATACTTTGGTTTTCATTCCTTTGGCCATTATAAAATAAATATGTTTTGTAAAAGTGTGATACATCTCGCTGAGCGTAAAAATGTTCAAGGCGGGCAGCTGGTTGGTCACTGCTGGTATAGACCAAAAGTATTCACTGTTCAAAAAAAAAAAAAAAGAAGAAAAAATTTTAAAGTTCATTTATGGATTCATAGAAAATTTCTTAATCGTATTACACTGAATAGATTAAAAAAAAATTATTATTCTAAAAATTAATTACTTTATAATTATTTTACTCTGAATTTTTATTTAAAAAAATGTTCGTAGTGTATAATTCGAAATAAGAACTTAACTAAAATGCCAAACTGAAAAATCAGTCTGTAGTGGGCTTTAATTGTCAAAGATGGAAGGGGAGGAGATTAAAAATATGAGTACATCTGACGCAGAAAACGAAGATTCCTTAGAGAAATCGTTTGCAACGGAATTCTCACATTTCCAGCGTGGAATATAATTGCACATGTCTTGGTAAAAGCAGGAATTAAAAGACAGTCATTGGATGTCCTTGTGGAAGGACGTCTAATGTCTGCCACATGTCAATTTGGTGAAAGAAGGTGATATTTGAATGCCTAATTGTTGGTTTGACTGCCACACAATATGGAACATATTTTGTTGCTGAATGAGAAATTACGTAACGAAGTGTAGAAGAAATTGCCGACGTCATTTTTGATTGGCGGCTGAATCTAAACTAGGCGATTTCGAATTTTTTCCGATCTCGATTGCTGAATCCAGATTTTTAGAAGACGCTAGTTACAAAGCAGTGGGCCTGATGGCGGGTAGCTGGCGCTGGGTACCACAGGTTTCGGGTTCAAGTCACCGGCGGTGTCATGGATGTTTGTAGTGGTTCGGAATCCACTTTAATTAGTAGGTCCCGGCCTCCTATGACTGTAAGAGCGTCACGGAGGCCAGTCGTACTTCTCACCCACATCATTCCCAAACTGTAAGGGGGCAACTCTAGGCACAGTGATGTGGTGTGGTGTAGTACTAGTCACAAAGCAGTAATAAAATAGAGCGCATCCTCCAATTCTAAAGGAATAGGGAATTGGGACAAATATGCCTCGTCCTTTTCGTACTAGATCCTTATATCCTAGATCAACCTTAGTACTTGGCGCTACATCGCTGGCTCTTTTTTCGCAGCAAATTTTATTTTGAAAGCGTGAACGTGTTATAACGACATGTTATGAAAATTCCGACACATTTTTCTTTTCAAGTCATACATTTATTTAACGTATTACTTGAACGTCATTAATTTATTTACTTAATGTTAAATTATATGTTTATGTGTTTATTAAAATGTTTACGTGCTTATAAATACATACCACAAATGTTGTTTATTTTATAACTGATCATTTTATATGAAATAGAATGAAACACTACAAAAAGTTCATATAATTTTTTTTTATTTATATTTTAATCAATTTTGGAATGAATATAGGACACAGTAAAATTACATAGGAATGAATAAAATATATAATGTCAAATGCTTAGAAAAAATATTTGCATTTATTTAGAGCTAAAAAAAAAATAATAATAAATAAATAATAATCCTTTCTTTTGTAAATAATTGCAGGATAGATCTTTTTGCAACACTTTCCGTCAACTTCATTGTGTGGAATGGATGCTAAATAATAAGAAGATAAATTTCGATTTCAATAAAAAGCATTTTAATTTTTAATAATTGAAATTTTAAAAGAATTTCACTAAACTAATAAATTTTTTTTTCTTTCCAAAAAAAAATTTTTTTTTTTTTTTTCGCCGTATCTATCTTAGTAACATCCCTAGCGAATAATCGATTCGTCTGTCTCCGCCGTAATCCGGTCATCAATCGGGGATGGGAGGGGGCCTGCAGTAGGGTTCTTTCCTGCATCATGTATTTCGTAAACGTGTGTGCAGTAAAAAAAAATCATACAAAGATCAGAAGGGCTTCAAAGCGAGTGGAGAAATAGATCTAAAAGTAATAAGGATCGATTTTTTTAATGTCAAGGGTGGACAACCCAAATGATCTTGCGGGCCTCTTTGGAAATGCCTCATAACTCCGCGGGCCGCATATAAAATTAGATATCTCCCTATTAGATTGAAACCCACTACAAACATTTTTTGGGAGTGAAAAATGGAAACAGTGAGTTATTATCATAGTGTTTACTTTTATACTTACATATAAACATAAATAATTAAATAATAAGGATGCTAAACGCTCATTGTAAAGAAATATATAACACTCAAAATGAAATATAAACGAAACAAAAAAAAATGAAATCATTAAAAAATATTCATTTTGCTAGTGCGATATGTGTTTCACCACTCTTTCACTCAGTTTTTGCAAATCGATCTCCATTTGGGTATTTGCACATCGTAATGGGTGTTGCGTCCTTTATGTTTGAGCGTGTTTTTTTGCTGGGTCCGTTTCATTTTCGGAAAAAACGATTCGCAGGTATAAATTGAACCAAAAACCCCAACAATTTCAATTAAGAGTTGGTTTTCTCTGCTATCAACCATCAACTGTCCGTATCTAAAGATGGTCACTGTGGTCGCTTAAGGCTCGTTCCCACCGAGGCGAGAGACGTGAAGATTCAAGAGGCAAGCGACAAAATGTTTTCGGCCCCTTCATAGCGAAACGCCAGAAATAGCATTACGCCCAGTGAAAAACCGCTTCGAGTTGAAAGTTGGGCAACTCCAAGCGGCAGACTGCAAACCGGTTTCAGGCGACCGCGGTGAGGCTAGTGATTGGTCAAATTTTTTCGCTTGCATCTTCTCGCCTTGGTGAGCACGAGCCTTTAAAGTGAAACGTAGAACCTGTTATATTAGATATTTAAGATGCTCGCTCATCATGAGTTCTCAGAATAAAATTTAATTTTTCTGAGAACTCGTAACTGTAAACTCATAAATAAAACAGGCGATATCTGTCCTATTTTCGCAAAAATATTACTTTCAAATCAAGGTTAATTTATTCTCATCATTTCGACAGTTTGCTTGTGCATCCCTATATTGAAAAATTATGTATTTTTTTTAATGCATTGGTTTTCACTACTTTGGCCACTATAAAATAAATATATTTTGTAAAAGTGCGATACATCTTATGGACCGCAAAAATATTCAAGGCAGGCCGCGGGTTGGCCACCCCTGGATTATGCCATCAACATTTAATTAGCTGTTGATGGCATAAAACAAGCCATCGTAGCTATTGCCATAAGGGATTTCAGATGACTGACATTAAACTGTGGATATCATTGGCAGTGCATCCCAATTTTTTTTGCAGCGAGTTTCTTAGAAAGATTTTAAATAGCGACTTTTAATCTCAATCATCTTTCTATGATGATTGAGATTAAGCATATTATGTCATTATATGCTGCATAAGTATTTTTTGAATAAATTATCCCTAGATACGCACAGTTGATTGTTGACAGCAGATTTATCGCATATCGCAGTAGTCAAATAAATATTTTTGAATGATTTCAGTGTTTGTATTTCTTTGTTTATTTTTAATCATTTATATTGATTAATTTTTTAGATTTCATTTCGAGTGTTCTATATTACTTTACAATGTGTGCGTTTAGAATCGTTATTATTATTATTATATTATCTATGTTTACATGTAAGAATAATATTAAACAGTAAAATAATAACTCGTTATGTTTCAATTTTTCACCCCCAAAGAAATGTCCATAGTGGGTCTCAATCTAATAGGGGGATACAGAATTTTAGATGCGATCCGCGGAGTTAGGATGCATTTCCAAAGTGATCGGTAAGATCATTTGGGTTAGTCATAAAGCCTGGCATAAAACAAGCTATTGTAGCTGTCAAAAGGGAAGATTCATCTGGCCAAAGTGATTTCAAATGAATAACATTAAACTATGGATATCAATGGCAGTGACATCCCATTTTTAATTGTATTTAATTTTTTTGTTGTTGCCAGCGAGTTTTTTTTAAAAGCCTCTATTTAAAACCTTTCTATCTCAATCATCTTTCTAGTTGCATAAGTATTTTTTCCATGAATTATCTACATAGACAAGCTTTAACAGGTCATTTTTAATTAACCAAATGAGGTCACTTTTAACCATGGTTGCTTTCGGAATTGACATGTCGGCAAGGTAGTTAAGCGTTGGGGAGAAAACGAGTCTGCCCTGGCCACTGACACACTCGGTGGGGAAGGAAGCGGTTGCGACCGGTCGGATCCGGTTCCCGGCGGTTCTCTCTCGCTCTTGTTTGCAGTGGGGAAAGGTGTTCGGCGTGTCTGGCACGGCGACCTTGTCGGTGCATTTCCATATTTTGCATACCTAAGCAGTTGCGACAAAGGCTCAACAGACTCGTTTTGTTGCACTCCACATATACTAGTATTAATTATTCTGTTATGTTTTTTTTTTCCCACCCTATATCAGGGATTTTCCAGAATACCGAAGCGTACTTTAGAGGACAAGCAGATAATTGGGGATCGATGATCCTGGGATGAATTTCGATAGAATTACATTGACAGAGTTTTATCATGTATAGCATCCTCTATAGTTCGATCATCTGTCTACCGAAATGATGGGAAAGAAAAAAAACTTTGATTTTAAAATAATATTTTTGCGAATATACGACAGGTATTGCCTGTTTTATTGATGAGCAAACCAGACTCTCAGTTGAAGTTGTTAGCGCTTTCGGTTCAACTCACACCTGCGAATCGTTTTAACCCATTTACGATGTGCCAATACCCAAATGGAGATCGATGTGCAAAAGCTAAGTGAAAGAGTAGACTACTAGTAAAATGGATATCTTTTAATGTTTTCATTTTTTTATTTCTTTTAAATAGATATATAATACTCAAAATGAAATGTGCTCTTAGTATCATCATTATTATTATATTATCTATGTTTACATGTAAGAATAATAGTAAACACAGTAATAATAACTCATTGTGTTTTAATTTTTCCCTCCAAATAATATATTTAGTGGTTCTCAATCTAATAGGGGGATATATAACTTTATATGCGGCTCGCAGAGTTAGGATGCTTTTCCAAAGTGGCCCGCAAACCCTGTGGTTTGGCCACCCCTGATCTATAGTAAACCCTTACCGAAGTGGGAATGAGTCACAAATACTTTATGCTAAAGTTAAAAGCGCATTTTGTAAAGTTTAACTTTCTGTGAAGAGAATGTGCTAAGCAGGCACTTTTTAGAGGAAGGCTGCTGACGGGCTGCCCCCCTAAAGCCTATATAATGCGCAGGGTTAAGAAACCACTAGACGATGCAACGGCCACTCTAGTGCGAAAAGGACGGGAGATGTTTGCCCCAACTTTCTGTTCCTTTGGGATAACGGGTGGCCTGATGACCAATTGGCTAGCACTCTGACATTTGTTAACACAGGCCCCAGGTTCGAATCCTGGCGGTGGCATGGATGTGTGTGACGGGATCGGAATCCATGTTAAACTGTATGGACCGTGCGTACAAGATGACCGTAGAGCGACAAACCAAACCTCCATATGTAAATTTGGCAAGGATCCCTAAATTTCCTTATCTGGTGTGAATATGACTTTTTATTGAAAGACAATTCCAAACGGGTCTACCAAAAGTACTTGTTCGCTCTTACAAATGGCATGGCCTGCACCTAGACCCAGAAATTCTACTCTAGGGTGGGCAGTAAGCAAAAGAATTTCATCTGATGCTGAACTTACTTTTTAAACCTCGAAAGAAAATGCTTTCAGAAATTGAATCTAGTAGGGGGCAGATCAGAGAAAACACTTTTAGAACATGTATAAATGATTCATTTTTATCGAAAATGAATTTTGGTTGCATGATCTAGGGTTCCGTGGATCATAGATTCCGTAGTTGAAATATTAAATTCAGAGGGGGAAAAAAACACATTTTTATATGATACTCATTATAGTTTTATTTTGTGTTTGTGTTTTTTATTTAATTTTTTCTTAACCACAGAAAAAGCAAATATGTCGTAATATTCAATTTTTACTTTACTTTACTGTCCTACGAGTGTCTGGCGCTCGGGTACCACATGTTTCGGGTTCGACTCCATGATGTTTCTAGTGGTTCGGATTCCACTTTAAACCGTAGGTCCAAGTCCAATAGGATCGTAGAGCGCTATGGGGGTAGTATGACTCGCGTCCGTAGCCTATCTTCGAGCTACCCGTGCCCTCTGGGCAGTTCTCAATGAGTAACGTCGGTGCAATCCTAGCTTCTGACATAAATATTAACTGTCTCTGTAGTGCCAGCTGAATTAGAACAACATTTTAAGTTTTATGAAAAAATTAATTTTAAATAAAAGACCGTTATTCGTTTTATGAAACAGTCGTTTTATTTTCGAATTTGCTTTTGTTGCTTTTTTGCCGTCGTTCAAACGTGGCGAAATGTGCGTCGGACTAACGGAAAGAGTGCCAAAATGTAGAACAGATTGCCGCCAATAAATGAGCACACCAAAATAACAATAAAAAAAATAATTTTCTATCTTTAACTCTCTTTTTGGATGTTTTCAATGCAATCTATATGGTAGAAAGGAAAGAAAAAAAAAAAAAAGTGACATTCTTCAAAGTTCTAGTGAATGCGTTTCGGAATTTGAGTTTACGTATAATTCGCCAAATTTACTTTCATTTAATGTGATGTCTGGATTCACAACATCGCCACTTTTAATGCTTTATTAGATTTCATGTTCGCTTGGCGACATTTACGGTTACAGGCCATTTTTTTTCATTTCTGCTTATATACGGGTTTTGAGCTGGGTCAAATTTTTGAAGAAATAAGCTTATTCCTGGCATATACAGGGTGATCATAATTAAAGTCCCACTTTCAAAATGCTGTAAAAAAACAAAAAACAAACAAAGAAAGAGAGTGAGAGAGTGAACCACTCTTCACAATGAGTTCACATTTGAACTGGAGATACTCGAAAAAGGGGGAAACGGTGCGGCATCAAAAAAAGTCCCCAGTTTTTCCCATCCGATTTAGTATGATGTGATCTTGCCGTGGTGGATGGACTTTCTACTCACAGTATCACAACTGTTGAAGGATTCGGAAGTCATTTCTTCCGTCCAAAAACCAAAACAATCGAGCACTTTGAACACCACAATTGATTTAATGTGCAACTGGCAGCCGATCTCACTTTCTTTGTGTCGCTTACAGCGCCATCTATCAATACACTTTGGAACTTCTTTCTTTTTTTTTTTGACACCGTACTGTAGGTCTCGGTCTGTTTAGCCCGAAATGTGCACAAGATGACCGTAGAGTGACAAACCAATCAGTTCAAATGTGAACTCATTGTGACGAGTGGTTCTTTTTTTTACAGCATTATGAAAGTGGGACTTTAATTATAATCACCCTGTACACGAAATAAGCTGTTTATATTCGGAATATATACGATAATTACAAATAAAAGTGCTAAAGGAAATTATATATATTATTAAAAATCTCCTACTTTCAGATTTCTCATTTTATAAATCACATCTACCATTGTTGAAACCGTACATAAAAATCTGGAATGAAGTTGTGCTTTTTGTTTCATAACAAACTGCCATGAATAAATTAGCTGCATTATTTTTGATATTTAAAATTTCTTTTTTTATAGGGTTTATTGAGTTGAATGTTAATTATCATACCCGTGCATTTCATTCAACCGTCACGAACGTGTTTTCCATGTAAATATGTTAATTTAACCTTCTAATAATTAATTTTCTCCAAATATTCGTGATTATCTTTGAAATAATATTAATAAAAAATAAATAATAAACGTGTGGTTTATCTACGTAAAACTGTTCCCAAGAGTAAACTCGTTTTGATCTTGTTTGCTCTGTCCTTGTCTCGAACTTGTTATCCTTTTTTCACTGTGTGTTTTACGTGAGATAATTATTCATTATTGAAATTCATAATTTAACCTTCTTCAGATAAGTTGTGAAATAAAGTTCATGATGTTTGTTAGGTTAGTTGAAATGCAACTCAATGCTGTTGCGAAATTTTTCTTTTTTTTACTACCAAAATGAATTGAATGACTTGAATCATTAAATTTTTTTTTATTTAAAGTATTTTTTATCTGTAAAAATACAAATATTCATGACTCAAAGCGAAGCTAACCTTCAAGTTGGCGATGCATTTGGTGAATTTTATAAAAAAATCTAGAATTATTGTCAAATTGCGTTGTATTCCAGAAAAGACTTAAAATATCGCCAAGTGTGCTAGAAAAATAAAATATCGCCAAGTGTACTAGAAAAGACTAGCACGCTTGGCGATATTTTTAGCCTTTTTTAGCACGCTTGGCAATATTTTGAATCCTTATCACGCTTGGCGATATTTTTAAAGATTCAAAATATTGCCAAGCGTGCTAAAAAAAGGCTAAAAATATCGTTAAATTGACGATGTATCTGGCGAAACTTCTAGACAGGACTAAAAAGTTTAATTAAAAGCCTTATGTGGAATGGGTAAGGAAATGAGTGACAATCAAAAACAAAGAGATCGTTCTTTAACTAGTTAGAAAGATTTCAACATTTGTGGCCGAGTTTCCGCTGACAATTATCTGTGCACTTGTATTTGTTATGGACCTGTGCTTATTTGGCCGTCTGTCGTAAATCTTTTTGAGTGTAAATCTTTTTGATAAAATTGTGTTTTATTTTGCTATTTAATAGTTGATCCACTGCCATTTACTATAAGCAAACGAACCCGAACTTTTTTTTTGAAAGTCTATCCAAGGAAACAGTTAAGATTTACTATTTATACAGTTCAATTTCAATTAAAGCATACCATCTACGATCAGAATCCACACTTGGCCCATCCTCATCTGACCTTGGTTCCGACTCTTTTTGGCTCGATGTCTTCTCCATATGTGCGCGGATTGATGGCCAATTGGCTAGCACTTTGGCATTTGGTACCACATGCTTCAGGTTCGAATCTGCGATGGCATGGTTAGCTGTTGGTGGTTCAGAATCCATGTTAAAGTGTAGGTCTCAGTCTATTTAGTCTGAAGTGTGCAAAAATTGATCGTAGAATGATAAACCAAAACCAAACCTCCGGATGTGAGCACTCCTATATAGTCTGCGGGGTGCCTGGAATGTCCCAAAAGGGTGCAGCAGTCAACAGTTCACTGAACTTTCCACTAATGCTACATTAAGGACTAGGACATGGGCCCTTTCTAGGTATAGTTAGAGGCAAACTTTAATAATAGGCTTGACTACGCATATAACATAAATATGTCATTGTGAGTGCACAAAGATTATGAGCACTCTTTGGTAACTATTAGCAAGCATTTCAGCTGACGGCTGATGTAGACATTTTCAACTATTAAATACTTAAATACTCTAGCGTTCAAAACTTAAGCAACAAATGCATTTTTCAACATTCAACCATGAAATTGGAGAAAAGGGCCTTTTTGCTACTAGTACAGTGAAAAGGCAGCTCAGTAAAAAGGTGATGCATATGCAGATATCAGCACCGTTATATCAAAGGGGACGCAAACGCGTAGAATGTGCGCGCACAGTGTCATGGCAACTTAAAAAGGAGGAGGAAGGACGAATTTCCAGACATTCACTTTCAGAGAATGTCATAAAAGTTGGTTTACGACCAACTTTTAGTTTGGTTTGCCACTCGACGGTCATTCACTTCACATTTCACACACACACATCAGAAAAGGTACGTTCATAATGGCTACAAGAAACCACCAGGATGCCTTTACACGAAGCCAGGATCGGCTAAGCTGGAAGAGCGGCTCAGTTTGACGAGTGTTGGAATTGACAAACGTGTAGTTTCAAGATCATGACATGGATGTTTGTGAGGGGTTCGGAATCCACGTTAAACTGTAGGCCCCCGTCTAATGAGCCTAAAGTGTGCACAAGATGACCGTAGAGCGACAAACCAAAACTTGAAGAGTGGTTACTCTAACCTCATGAACTGCTGGAAAATTTTATATTGAGTATGAACAGACGGTGTCACGCAACCATTGCAGTTAGAGAAGGTCTTTTTCTGTATTAAAGGACTTGTCTGACTATGAGGATAAACAGAAAACCAACCTCCATTCTGTCACTAAAACCTTTTTCTGCTTTGTTCCAAAATGTATGCATGCAATTCATTTTTACAATAACTACACTTTCTTCATCCTATAGGTACTGAATTGCGCCTCTGTAGTATGAATTCCATGTCTCCCTATTGATTTTTTTGTGAAATTATGAAAAAATCAGAAAAGTTGCTTAAGTTTTGCACACTAGTGTATAAAGTACTTTTCGTCGACATCAAAGTTATGTTTAATTTACGTGCTACATAAAACTTTATGTAATGATTTCGTTGTGAACTTAAAAATCAAATGGTGTTATTTACTTATATTACAAATCTGTTGGTGTCGTCCCATAAACTTTTCAATAACAACACCTATTGAACTAACCGAGGAGGAACTACGAGACACTGAAGATGTCTGTAATAAAAACAGACGGTGATTAACTGTTTGAGGGCCCCATTGTCTCAAAATGCGCCATTGTATTGTTATTGCGCCACCGTCCCAACAAATCGGACGCGGTTGCGTTTTGGTCAATTTCATTTTTAATACGCTTTTATTAGCTTCACCTGTATGTTTGTATGTATGTAACTGACTTTTTCCCCTGGAGATCTGTTTCTCCTCATATACACTATTTAAGCTGCAAAGAAACATTTACAGGCATCTTTCAGAAAGAAAACAGTTGATTCTTTTTAATACGCTTTTATATTAGTTTCACCTGTATGTTTGTTTGTTTGTAACTGACTCTTTGGGCTCGATTTTGCCCTACTTTAAACGATCGGATTTAATTTAAACGTTGTAGACTTATGAAGGACCAACGACACTAAAATAGTTTGATAAGTTTATTATCTCATCATGATTAAGATCGCCAGGATTAGAGATTTTATTTTAACTTATGAAGAGCAATTTAACCCATGTAGAATGAAAGTATTAA
The DNA here is from genome assembly GCA_021605075.1 of Caerostris darwini. NCBI lineage: Eukaryota > Metazoa > Arthropoda > Arachnida > Araneae > Araneidae > Caerostris > Caerostris darwini. Next base: position 204,208 of record BPLQ01013610.1, on the reverse strand, counting down.
GACATTCAAACCTACGTGGGACAACCATGATGCGCCTGACTACGGATCAGGAGATTCCCCGTTCCAATCCTGGCTAGCTCGACATATTCGCATTTAGCCTTTGTTTTACTCACAATTACACCTCATTTAAATATTATAATTTAAAAACACTAATAAACACGCTTTTAGAGTTAATCCAACTAAAAAGTAAAAAATAATTGTTAACATAAGAATAAAATGACTGACGAGAAAATGAATGTCACTGTTCTAAAATCGTGGGGGGCTTTGTATGACATTTTAAAACTAACTGCATTTCGGAATGAAACTAGGGAAAAATTATAACGATTGATATCGAGCACCCCACGCTTTTAGAACAATGACATTCATTTTCTCGTCAGTCATTTTATTCTTATGTTAACAATTATTTTTTACTTTTTAGTTGGATTAACTCTAAAAGCGTGTTTTTTAGTTTTTTTGAACTATTAATTTATTGAAAAGAAGAAAAAAACACACGTTTAAATATAACGGAGTGCCATAGCGATTACGATGTGCAAATACCCAAATGGAGATCGATTTGCAAACGCTGAGTGAAAGAGTGGAGAAACGCATATCGCACTAGTCAAATATATATTTATTATTGATTTCATTTTTTTTTGTTTCGTTTATATTCACATATTTCATTTTTAGTGGGATGTATTTCTTTACAATGTGCGTTCAGTATCATTATTATTACATTATCTACGTTTACATATAAGAATAACAGTAAACACAACAATAAATCATCCTGTTTCAATTTTTCACTCCCAAAAATGTCTATGGTGGGTATAAATCTAATGTGAGGATATATAATTTTATATGCGGCTCGCAAGATCATTTAGATTGGCCACTCCTGTGCTACGTAAAACATTATGTAATGCTTTCTGCGTAAACTTACAAAATCAACTGGTGCTATTTACTTCTTGTATTACGACTTCCGACTGACCTGTGGCATTTTTGGGAACGAACAAGCAGATTGTCGTCTAGCAAAAAGAGGCTCAAAACTACTTCAAACGAGATCCTCGCCACTGTCCCTCCATTCTATAAAACTTTATATCAAACAAATAATGACTAAAAACCACAAGCTACAAATTCATGATGAGATCAAGTCAAAGCGTTGGAGAGCTGGAGATCTTTTAGCAATACCCAGCAATCCGCGACGGCATGCTGTCGCCCACTTCCGACTGGCCACGACTGTCTAGCAGAACATCTCCATCACATTAAAATCTTTTCAAACCCTGGCTGCCCCCTATGTGGTTCAACAGACCCAATGAACAGAGACCACCTCTAACGATTTGCGGTATATGACGGCGACAGCGCTTTACTGGCGTGCGAGAGAACTCTTAAGGCAATGACTTCGGTCATCTTTACATTTTTTGGACGTTTATTCTTTTGGTTTTTTTTCCTTGTTATTTTTGTTGTTATTACTATTTTTGTTCTTCTTGTACTTGCCTTGCCATTGGAAATAAAAAAAAAAAAAAACTTCTTCTATTACAAATCTGTTGTTTACTAAAAAGTATATTGGAACTAACCGAGAATAATGTACGAAAGTGTCTGTAATAAAAACAAACGGTGATTAATTGTCTGATAGATCCATTGTCTCAATATTTGGCATTGTATTGTTACGCCACTGTCCCAACAGATCGTATGCGGTTGCATTTTACCATCCAGCTGAGAGGAAAAACAAGATTTACGAGCTTTCGTTCGTCTGTCATCGGGTCTCTGCTAATGGGCGTCCTCTATCGGTTGGAATCCGCAGGTGCATCCGAATCGACAGCTGATCAAAGGTGTTTGCACGAGAATCGGCGAGGAACGGTCTGATAACTGCGACTGTATCCACAACACCCTGACCTTATCCTCGTGTTCGAGCGCGGTTACCAGGGAAAAGTGTGTATTAGTATGTGTGTTGAAAAAACGCGTGTTTCTTTCTTTTTTTTTTTATATTTGTTATTGGAAACATCAGGAATGCCAAAACAAATAATATATTTGTATACAACTTGTTTTGAACTTGTAGTGGATGTTACACTTGATGTGAATACAGTTTTTTCAAATATTAATTCATTCATTAGATTTAATTAATTAATTTTAGGTTTTTTTTTTTAGATTTAAGTTGCACCCGTAGATGGTGCGAGATAAACTTAAAAAAATGAATGGAAATTATTTATAAAGGACTTTCTGCAATAGAGTGAAAAAAGAGTAGGAATTGTCTTAAAATTTTTTTTTTTTTATATTACTTGTTTTGTTTTATTTGTATTATTGGAAACACCAGGAATGTCAAAATAATGCATTTGGTCTGAGGAACACATTTTCTTGGGTATCTTTTGATTTTGATTTCAAATAAGGTAATTTGAGGCAAGATTTTTTATCATGTGTGAACATGATGTTGTCCTTGGTTGGGGGTCCGTGACGTTATCCGAAAATGAGGGCCAATTAAATAAAACTCCATTGCACATTTTGGCGGAAAATGGTACTTTGGGCCCTTTAGCTCTTGAAATGATTCATGAATAACGTTAGTCCTCAGGAATTTTCTGGAGAATTTGGCTTTTATTTGATGTGTTTTGTAGCATGGTTTTGAATCAATGCTTATGGAGCTGTATAGTGCTTCTTATCGTATTTAGAATTTTCAAATACTTTTAATTTTCAATACTTTTGATATACAGTATTCTTTTGGCTATGATAGTGATTCTTGCAGAATTTGGAATACTTCATTCATTCTTCATTTGCGACGACATTTATCTTACTTTATATATAATTTAATATATATATAATAATATAATTTAATTATTCTGCAAACTCATAAATAAAACAGGCAATATCTGAATATTAAAATAATAATAATAATGATAATAATAATGCATTCGACTTGCCCTGATTACTGCCAAAAACGAACCAAAAGATTGAACAGCTTATTTAATATATTTAAGCGAAATGTCACTACCTTAACGTACGTAATCCATTCCGCGTAGTGTAATTCATGTATTAACAGATTATTCCTTCCTTCTGCTGCTACGGCAAACACGTTTTATTTTTCAAAGAAAGTTTGCTTTTCACCCTCTGGTTGTAAGTGAGGCATTCAATTGAATTCAGTAATAACAGTGGCCAAAATATTCTCGAAACCGAACTCCTTACCGTATAAGCGGCCTGATGGCCAACTGGCTAGCACTCTGGCGCCGCAGGATTCTGGTTCGAGCCCGGCAGTTCCATAGATGTTTGTTGTTGGTTCGGAATCCACTTTAAACCGTAGGTCCCGCTCTAACAGGATCGTAGAGTGTTACGGGGGTAATGTTACTTTGCGTCCGTAGCTTATCCTCTAACTATACGCACCCCCTGGGAAGTGCTAAGTGAGTAACGTCGGGGCAGATCTTGCTTATGGCATAAAAGATAACTGTCTACGTATTTGCCAGCTGCATTAGGGGGAAATTCTATGTGAAATAAAGGTTTTCCGAAAAAATTATTTCAGTAAGAAAAAAAATATATTTAATTACATTAAAATTACATTTTGATTATATCGAACAAAAAATTTTCTTAAATAACAGGCGAGTTCTTTGCCACCAAGTTTCCATAATATTCTTGAAAGACGGATCACTTCACTCCCTTATTTTTATGGATTTATATCGCTTCGATTCTCTTCTCCAAAAAAAAAATCTCCACACTTTGTTTATCCGCAGTCGGCCTTGATCTTGGAATGACTCGTTATCAAGTCGTCCTTGAACGGATAAATGTTTGGAATTCGTTCACAAATCAGCCGCGAATCGCCGTTCCCTGGCCGGCGGCCAGCGCAGTTGCGAAATGCAGGAAATCGGACCAACGCTCGGATGATCGCCTCTTCAATTGACGCCGCTGTGTGAAATCGGCGTGTGCGTTGTTGGAGAGAGAAGTCGGGTCTGGATGCAATCTCGCGATGTACTGGAATGTTTTGCTCGCTCATTCGGGTGCGTGTTTCTTTAGGAAAATATTACAAAAAAATAGGGATTTAGGTTTTGTTTTTAATCTTGGCACTAGAAATGTAATAGTCTTACATTTCACATAATTTTCAGTAGTTTTTAATGATTCTCAATAAAAGTTATCTCGAGTAAGACTGAAAAGAGTCATTTAATATTGACTTCTTTGTGTGTATACGCGGCCTTGTGTCTGACTGGCTAGCGCTCTGACCGCTGGTACCGAAGGCTTCAGGTTCGAATCCTGGCAGTGGCATGGATATTTTGTTGGTGGTTCAGAATCCACGTTAAACTGTAGGTCCCGGTCTATTTAGCCTAAAGTGTGCACAAGATGACCGTAGAGCGACAAACCAATCTCTGCTTATATACAGGAGAATCTCGATTATTTGAATTTCCGTTTTGACCGTATAACTTAGGGGTGGCCAGCTCAAATGATCTTGCGGGCATCTTCGGAAATGCATCCTAACTCCGCGGGCTACATATAAAAATTATAGATCCCCCTATTAGATTTAGATCCCCTGTAGACATTTTTTTGAAGTGAATGCTGTTTCAATTTTTGTATATTCTGTTTACTATTATTCTTGCATGTAAGCATAGATATAATAATAATAATGATAGTAAACGCACTTTGTAAAGAAATAGGTAACACTGAAAATGAAATATAAAAAATACATATAAATATCAGCGAAATGAAAAAAATAAAAATAATCCAAAAATGTTTATTTTGCCACTGCGATATGTGTTTCCCCACTCTTTCACTGAGCTTTTGCAAGTCGATCTCCATTTGGATGTTTGCACATCGTAATGGGTGTTGCAGGTTAGCTTCAGTTATGTTCAGCATGTTTTGTGTTGGGTCAATTTCTTTTTAGATTAAAAAAAAAAAGGTTCGCAGATGTAAGTGGAACTAAAAGCTCTAACAACTTCAACCAAGAGTCTGGTTTGCTCTGCTATCAACGATTCACTGTCCGTATCTAAGGATGGTCACTTAAAGTGAAACATAGAACCTGTTATATTAGATCAGTGGTCTCCAAACTACGGCCCGCGGGCCAAATCCGGCCCGCCAGTGTCATCAATCCGACCCGCGACGGCGAATAGCTTATTATTATTATTTTTTAAAACACATAATGACAAACTTCGTTTTATTTATTTACTAGGTAAAGCTTAATTACAAGCATAATACGCGGAAAATTTAACTTAAGCATAACAACTAACAAATAATTGAAATGAATCCCACTAACATTATAAACTAGTGGATGTCCCGCGGTTGCCCTCGGTAGTTATGTTGGGGTAAAGAGTATCGCATATGTATGTATATCGATGTTTGAAATGTATATATCCTGAATCGAACATAAACCTGCTCGCTCAGGGTATGTATTCGGCGACTAATCTAGAAATTATACATAATGGCAGAAATATTACAATGGTTTTGGCCCTTGGTACTTACTGGAGTAAACAATATGGCCTGAAGGCTGAAAAGTTTGGAGACCCCTGTATTAGATGTTCTAAAATGCACGCACATCATGAGTTCGCAGATTGATTGAATTATATACTATTATTAATGTTTATTACTCTAAAATCATAAATAAAACAGGCACTATCTGTCCTCTATTCTCAAGAATATTATTTTAGAATCAAAGCTAATTTTTTCCCATCATTTCGACAGTTTATTTTTGAATCTATGGATGCACACATGATGTATTTTTTTTTTAACACTTTGAATTCCACTCGTGTATTGCGTCTTGCAGTCTGAAATCTGGTGCACGGCGAAGAGTGTTGTCGTTTTGAAACGTCGTCAGACGGCGAGGCAGATGTGTGCGATCCAGCTGTCTTGGGAGACATTCCAGAAAGTCATCCATCTGCCCATCATTCCCTCGTCGCCATATATGGGCAGCGCGATCACTCACGGCGGTGATTCCGCACGTGCAGACAAATGATGGGAGTGCAATGATGCAATAATCGCCGGAATATCATGATTTGCGAAGTTTCTCATTTTCTAATGTCGGGACATCAACAGAGAAATTTATAAAATATTCCCTGACTCGCCCCAATTGTTTTTTAATGCCGGACACTTTAATCAGAGCTAATTCGTCAGGCAGGTAGCAGATTCAATGTCAGTCAGGTTATACTATAATAGGGGCGGGCGAGGTCACATTGCGTACATATTTTACTGCATCAATTTGGTGTGAACACTCTCCAGGAGTCCCATCTGGAAGGGGTTAGAATTTACCTTACTTCCTTACCTTCGTTAATTCCAGTAGACTTTCCGGCCGACGGATTTGGCTATTTAACGTGCTGTCCTAGCATAGATGTGGGAATACTCGCTTTGGCACCTCTCGTCAACCAAACTCTTCCAATATTTCCAGTTCGGAAATTCGACACTTAATCGACCAAGACGGAAGCCTTTGGTACCACAGGGGGCTTCCAGGTTCGAATCCTGGCGTTGACATGGATGTTTGTGAGTGGTTCGGAATCCACGTTAAACTGTTAATTCCAAACTGTCGCCTTAGTGAATGCCTAAGGTTACTTGCTAAGGTGTAACGTGAGCTCAACCCTGTTCATGGCAAGATAACTGACATTAAGTCGTTTCGCTTCTCGTTATCATTGAGTGCCACTGCAAGATATCTCGACTCGCCCATAAATAAGAATGCTGCTGAACATGAAGCATGGAGAGTTTTAGGTTTCCAGTGCCGATCTACATTTCTCGTTTTCCTTTTCAAAGGCAAGATAGTACCTGGAATAAACGTCTGCTTTGGATTAAGTTCACTTTATCAATAAAGTCTGCTTGGTCGCGAAAAACTTTGGTACACGAGTTTTTTTAGTATGCCTCACTGGCGTTAAATGGATGGATGAGTGAAAACTATGCAAATAATTACCATCCCAGACAAAATTCCAAATAGCATTGTCCACATTTCCGAAACATCCTATGGAGATGAGAGAAGCAAAATTCTTTGGACAGATTTTTAGTAAACTTCAAATGGCGTTAAGTTGCCTGATGGCCAATTGGTTAGCGCTCTGACCTTTGGTACCACAAGCTTCAGGTTCGAATCGTGGCATTGGAATAAATATTTCTTATTGTTGTTAGTGTTTCGGAATCCATGTTAAACTGTAGATCCCCGTCTAATTAGCAGAAAGTATGCTCAAAATAACCGTGTACCACAAGCTTCAGGTTCGAATCGTGGCGTTAGAATAAATATTTCTTATTGTTGTTAGTGTTTCGGAATCCATGTTAAACTGTAGATCCCGGTCTAATTAGCAGAAAGTATGCTCAAAATAACCGTGTACCACAAGCTTCAGGTACGAATCGTGGCGTTAGAATAAATATTTCTTATTGTTGTTAGTGTTTCGGAATCCATGTTAAACTGTAGATCCCGGTCTAATTAGCAGAAAGTATGCTCAAAATAACCGTGTACCACAAGCTTCAGGTTCGAATCGTGGCGTTAGAATAAATATTTCTTATTGTTGTTAGTGTTTCGGAATCCATGTTAAACTGTAGATCCCGGTCTAATTAGCAGAAAGTATGCTCAAAATAACCGTGTACCACAAGCTTCAGGTTCGAATCGTGGCGTTAGAATAAATATTTCTTATTGTTGTTAGTGTTTCGGAATCCATGTTAAACTGTAGATCCCGGTCTAATTAGCAGAAAGTATGCTCAAAATAACCGTGTACCACAAGCTTCAGGTTCGAATCGTGGCGTTAGAATAAATATTTCTTATTGTTGTTAGTGTTTCGGAATCCATGTTAAACTGTAGATCCCGGTCTAATTAGCAGAAAGTATGCTCAAAATAACCGTGTACCACAAGCTTCAGATACGAATCGTGGCGTTAGAATAAATATTTCTTATTGTTGTTAGTGTTTCGAATCCATGTTAAACTGTAGATCCCGGTCTAATTAGCAGAAAGTATGCTCAAAATAACCGTGTACCACAAGCTTCAGGTTCGAATCGTGGCGTTAGAATAAATATTTCTTATTGTTGTTAGTGTTTCGAATCCATGTTAAACTGTAGATCCCGGTCTAATTAGCAGAAAGTATGCTCAAAATAACCGTGTACCACAAGCTTCAGATACGAATCGTGGCGTTAGAATAAATATTTCTTATTGTTGTTAGTGTTTCGGAATCCATGTTAAACTGTAGATCCCGGTCTAATTAGCAGAAAGTATGCTCAAAATAACCGCAGAGCGACAAACCAAACCAAATCAAATGGTCGCGTTTTTGCAAAGAGGATGTAATAATATATATCAAATGTAATGAATGCCAAGTATAATGAAGATATGCCAATAATGTAGTATTTTTTGGGATTGGTAATGTACTATTTTCTATATTGAAATAAATTCAATAAACATCCAAGTAGTACACTACGCGAAAAAAATCTCTCGTGTATTGGATCGACAATTATTGATAAAAATTTCACCAGTGTATGCATTTCATTGATGTGCCATGAGTAGGCCAAAAGACGGCCTCTCCGTCGGCGCACGTGACGATGAATGAGACCGGATGATTCCTTCCACCCCCCTCCCCCTTCTTCTCCCGCCCAGACATCATACCATTGACCTTCCTCGCCCGAAAAGAAGATGATCTCGTGCCTTCTCCAAGTGATGGATGGATGGACGCTTCAATATGCAAATTTGCGTCAGCTTCAAGTGAGTTCTCCGCTATCGGCTTTGACATTCGTCGCCAATTGCAAAGTGTGGCGATATCTTTTAAAGTATTCATTATATGACCGAGACTTGCAACAAAAGTTTTGTCTTCGAGACAAATATTTTTCTTTTTATTATAAAAAATACCTGCGCTGTTACTTTCTTTTTTTTTATCTTCTTTATTTTTCCAATTGCAAAATGTGCGACATTTTTAAGTGGTCTAGCGCCCGTTAATTAGACGAGTTTTCAGGATTTTTTTTTTTAATAAAAACAATGAACAATGTTATTCGAACTTTATAGATATATTAAATCACTTTTTAATAATATGCAAAAAAAAAAAAAAAAAAAAAAAAAAAAAAAAAAAAAATTTATAATTAAAAAAAATAACAAAAAAAAAAAAAAAAAAAAAAAAAAAGTCAACAAAGAAAATTTTTATTTTAATTACTCTTTATTAAATAAGATAAATTTTTTTCCCATATAAACCAAAATTAATTAATTAAATTTAATGAATGAATTAATATTTGAAAAAACTGCATTCACATCCAATGTCATCCTCTACAAGTCCAAAAAAAACTGTATTTGAACTGGAGTGGATGAATAAGAAGTATTTTATTGACGATTGAAAATTGGAACAAGATATATAGAGGGAGAGCTAATAGAAGGAATTGAAAAACTTTTAAGTAGTTAAGGGAGCGGCGCTGAAGTTGCCCTCCTCATAAATATGTACCTGGGTGGTGGGTCAAGTTTTGGCTCTTTCACTTATCTGTAGCCAACGGCCTTACCATGCTGAATATACCGGTTCTCGTTAGATCACCGAAGTCAAGCATCATTGGGCGCGGTCAGTACTTGGGAGGGTGACCACCTGGGAACACCGCCTGCCGTTGGCATTCACAAATTTGGGACCTGAATGGCCGAGTGTCTAGCGCTCGGTGCCACAGGTTTCGGGTTCGAATCCCGGCGGTGCCATGGTTGTTTGTAGTGGTTCGGAATCCACTTTAATCCGTAGGTCCCGGTCTCCTATGACTGTAAGAGCGTCACGGAGCCAAAGTCAGACTTCTACCTACGGGTGCTCCATCACAACAGAAGCTGCTTCCTTCCTTCCCCTTCAATCATGAGAACATATGGGCTCGTGGGCTTGGCCAGCCAAGTGGGATAAGAAACAACAAGAAACACTTATCTGTAAACGAAAAATATTTTTTGATCAGTATGAAAGTAGTTATCGCAGGAACTAGAATTAAAAAAAATTAAAAAAAAATTGACAAAATGATGGAAGATGAAAAAAAGTTGGCATAAGTGCATTGTGTCTGGAGTCTTTGAAGGCGATGAAATAAATTCGGAAGAATAAATAGTTTTTGAAAAAAAATAATAATAATAATAATTGGTATTACTTTTTGGGCACAATAGTAAAATATCATTACAAAAACTTAACAGTATATTCTTAAAGGATTATACATTCGAAATATCGAACAAAAAAAAAAAAAAAAATAACGATTTTTTGGAACTTCTAGACCATCGGGTCAAGTATTCGAGATTTGCAAGAAAGGTTTTGCTTCGGGGCAAATATTTTTCTTGTTTTTTTCTAAAGAACAGAGCAGGTAGTTTTGCATATTCTTTATTTTTTTTTAAACTGAAAAGAATACCATCCACTTTGCAGTCTAGCCTTTGTTATTTTTGACGCGCACGTGCCCTTTTTTTTCCCCCAACGAAAGCCTGTCTTCGAAAAATGATAAGGATTTTCGCAACGATAGCGTTAAATTTATTTTTCTCTTTTTCAAATTTGTTTTTCAATCTTTAAAATTTATGTAAACTTCTGATCAAAACGTGATTTTCTTAAACAATCCTAGACGTTTAGGTTTTCGTAATACGTGAACGGACTGAATTTGTGTGATAAGCCTTTCAACCCGTTGAATCTTATTAAGTAGTTTTTTGACACTATCAAACCTATATCATGCAAAAGGTCTTTTAAAATAAATTCGTATTTTTTTATTTGGAAGATCTTTTTTTTTACTTGGCGTTTTATAGAAATTTCTAAAAGCAAACGCCAAGACTGGAGGGTGTCATTTTTTTTTTTTTTTTTTTTTATATAATTTTTTTTTAATCCTGATGATTGTTTGTGTCAAGGGTGATTGTGTTGCGAAAAATTCATATTATGCATTCTAAATTCATATTATTTCTATCTTTTCCAAAAATATTTACTTCTCAATCGTCAAAATAAATAGCGGCCTCACGGCCAATTGGCTAGGGCTTTGGTACCACAGGCTCCAGATTCGAATCCTGGCGATAGCATTAATGTTTGCGAGGGGTTGGTTCGAAATCCAAGTTAAACAGTAGGTACCGGTCTAATTAACCTAAAAGTGTGCACAAAATGACCGTAGAGCTACAAACCAAACCAAAATAAATATGCTTTAGAAGTTCATATGATTTTTGTAGTCAACAGTAAAATACAACATATTAACGTTCATACAAATTTTATGCTGAATAGCCTGTATAGGGGGAGGTGATTACCACTTGTTTCGCATAGTTTCTGAAAATTAGAATATGTAGTTCATAAAACGTATTGGTGCCATCTTGCTAAGCCCTCTTTTCAATTCCTTCTATTAGCTCACGCTCTCCCTATATGTTCTCGTCAAAAGCACTCACACATAATCTCTTACACAAGCGGACTGTATCACACTCACACTAACACAATAAAAACCAAAGGTTTAAAACTTAACAAAAACTCTTTATTTCACTACACAGCCACTTGCAGCCGTGCTGTTCTCTCTTGCCACTCTGGCGTTACTCTGACTCTGACTTATGCGCACGCAGGCGCATGTGTACACACACACTTTTTTCGCCGCTGGGGGTATCCTTGCGCGTAGGCGCGAACACTATATATATCTTGTTCAAATTTTCAATCGTTCATGAAATACTCTTTATTCATCCACTCCAGTTCAAATACATTTTTGAAAACTTGTAGTGGATGACACTGGATGTTAATACAGTTGTTTCAGATATTCATTCAGTAATTAAATTTAATTAATTTTTGTTTTTTTTTTAGATTTAAGTTGCATGTATTTACCAATAGATTGCGCCAAATAAACTTAAAAAAACGAATGAAAATTATTTATAAAGGACTCTCTGCAATACAGTGAAGAAAAAGTAGGAATTGACTTAAAATTTTTTTTTTTTTTATATTACTTGTTATTATTAAAGTCAAACTTGGCTGTTTAAAACTCAATATCTCAGTAGTTGTTAAAATACTCTCTTTTTTTACACGATTTTGATTTAACATGAATAAGAGAAAAAAATTATTTTCTTTTTTACACGACTTATTCTCATTTAACTCAACCGACCCAAATTCTTAGAAGAAAATTTTCTGTTACTTTTATAATTGTGACATTGGAGACGATTTTGTTTTTCTAATGCAGCTGGCAATACAAAGACAATAAATCTTTATGCCTTAAGCAATGGCTGCACCGACGTTACACACTTAGCACTACCCGGGGGCCACGGACGCGAATCACACTACTCCCTCAACGCTCTGCGATGCTACGAGACCGGGACCTACGGTTTAAAGCGAATTCCAAACCACTACAAACATCCATTACATTGCATTCCATTCCATTACATTGCAGACGAGGAATATAATACGTTTTCCATTTGCGGCAATTTCCCGAATTTTATAATTTCAACCTGCTTTCTTTGCAGTTTGAATTTGGCGTTCAAAGTGCCTTTTTGATGTTTATAAATCTTTGTTTTATTAATTATAACTGAAATACTTTTCGGTAGCCTTGCACAACGTCACACAACTCACCAACAACAAAAGCGATATTTTTGGTTATTGAAATTTATATTTTAGATCGTCTTTCAATTGGACAACATGCGATGTCCGTAGGAGAGCATGTTGGCGAAGGATCTCGAATTCAAAGTTTTTTTTTTGATGACAACGCACCCACCATCCGAATGTGCAGTTTTGTTTTTTGCCACCTAATACTACATTCTTGATACAAATGTTAGATCAAGGTATAATTGCGACATTTTAAAAACATACTGCGTAAAGCTAACGTTTCAATCCTTTTTGAATCAAATTGATTGATGAAACCCTAACAGTGTTGTTGTTGTTTCTTATCCCACTTGGCTGGCCGAGCCCACGAGCCCATACGTGCTCATGATTGAAGGGGAAGGAAGCAGCTTCTGTTGTGATGGAGCACCCGTAGGTAGAAGTCTGACTTTGGCTCCGGGACGCTCTTACAGTCAGGGGGGAGACCGGGACCTACGGCTTAAAGTGGATTCCGAACCACTACAAACATCCATGGCACCGCCGGAATTCGAACCCGAAACCTGTGTGGCACCGAGCGTCAGAGCTCCTAAGAGAGAAGGAACGCCACGGGGCGGTGTACCTTTGGGTACATCTCTTCAAGCCTAGCCCTCGTCTTTTTAAAAAAGACGAGAACCTCCCTCTTGCCCAAGTCACGGGCCGGGACCTTTATTTTAGGCACACCCATAAGTTGGCGTCTTAAGTATTCGAAAAAGCGTGTTTCGCCTAAGCCGTCAGGGCAAAAGGCCAACACACACATTTAAAAAAGCGAATCCGTGAAACCCTAACAGTAATTGAAATACATGGCCAATTACGGATTGTATCAATCAAAGTGAATGAGCGCTAGCTGAATGACGACTATCCACTTTGAATACATGTTTAGAAAGCTATTTGACCACAATGTATTAAATACAAAGATCCCGTCCTTCCTAATAGAGACAGAGTTATGTGTTTAATGAATAAGTGACATGCTTTTTTTTCTTTTTCTTTTCAAATGACCATTTATCAATCTTTTTAAGATCCTAACATGAAAAGTCATGGTTTATTGTATTATCTTCGCTGATTTCTTAGGACTGGAACACCAATCTTCTATTTTTCCCATGTATATATGTATTTTTTTACACGTATTCATCGGGAACGAAATCCATCATGTAAAAACACTGATGTAACAAGTGTTGGCTTCTTTTTCTGTTCTTATAAATAAGCACACTTTCAGTTGATATATAAAGTATTTATTCACATTCCAACAATACGTCTTTTAGCAACTGCCCGCCAACCACACTCGCGTTCCTCCTTCTGCCCCTGCTGTTACATTTTTCATCCCCGTATAAGCATTCGCCTTATATGGAGTTGCAGGAGGAGGAGTTATGGCAGAGTCTCTTGGTCGTGGCGCCATCTATTGTCATTCACAATAACAAATAGTTTACACAAGCATTTTGAATTAGCAGCGTACTACAGAAGGTACAAACATTTCTGTGGAAATATACAAATAATTACTTTAAAAAAAAAAAAAAAAAAAAAAACGTTTCTGATTTTGCTCATTTCAAAAACTTCCATCGACGAGAAGAACACGCGGGAGGACTTTTAGGGGTAAGTCCAATAATTTGTAGCCGACCCACCTTGGTATCCGGCACTTCAGACCGGGATTGCGACAGTAATCCCGAACTGTACGAGCTTAACCGAAATTAAGGGTAAAACGGGATAACCTGTCCTCAAATGAAAACCTCAAACTTAGAGAGACTCAATTAAAGCAAAGAAATTAAGGGGAAACATGGCGAACCAACGGAAGATGTGTCGTCACACGGACCAACTTTTTTTTTTTTTTTTTTCCCTTTTTTTTTTTTTTTTTTTTTTTGTTAAAGATTAGTGAAGTTATTATTAGTTATATAAACAAAATACCTGGAGGACTTCCTCCTTAATAAAATATGTATATCAATAGTGAATACAATTTAGAATAATACAATTGTTATTGCATATTGGCAATTGGCAATTTACATAAACTGAAGGAACAACAAAAATCGGCAAAGCAACTAGTAATCACATATATATAGATAAAATAGAATACACTCTTTTTTTTTTTTTTTTTTTTTACAAATAGGAGAATACATAGTATCCTGTTAATTTCAACCAGAAATAACAAAAATTTAATAACTAAATTACCATATATTCCTCCCTTAAGTCTATTCAACTTGAATAGATAACATAAAATAAACCACTAAATAGTTACCAATGTTAGGTAACAAAGAAAAATACAATATTTACAACTTGCAAATAAACACAATAAAATAAATAACCAACAAAAGAACAAAGTAAACAAAAATGGACAGGAAACTTTCCTGACAAAGTAAAATACTAGGAGAAAATTCCATAATCTAAATTTAACAACATTCATTTAGGTATTTACAATTTGTTGATTTCCATAAAGAATCTCTTTTCCATAATGTCTCTGATAATGTTTCTAGTTTTCATATTTTCGAAAAGAGATCTAATAGAAAGTGATTTGTAATCGAGAGGGAAACCTTTTCTTTCTTTTGTCCATAAGATACAATTATATAATAAGTGATGTCTTGTCTCTTCAGTAACGCCGCAAGGGCATATGTTGGTTTTACCAAAGAATCGCTGTTGGTAAATAGCGAGAGCGCCGTGGGACGTTAAGAATTGATTGAGGTAAAAATCCCCACAGATTCTATTTCTATTAATTTTGGGATAAATTTGATATAATAGTCTGCCCTTGGTAGAACTATCCCACTTTTCTTGCCAGGTCTTGTCCATCTTATTTTCTAAAATTTTCTTGATTTGTATCTTTGTGAATTTTTGTATACAGTCAATTTCCTCTTTATCAATCGCCAGTTTCGCGTACTCATCCGCAACTTCATTTCCTTGATATCCACGATGAGATCTTATCCATTCCAAAATAATTCTATTTTTGTAACGCGTTATTCTATCTTTAAGTTCTTGAATAAATCCATTTTCATTACTCGGATTGTTTAGGGCATCTAGTACGGATCGAGAGTCCGAAACTATTATAGTATCTTTCAGTTCATTTTTTATGATGAAATCAACTGCACAGCTAATCGCTAAAAATTCAGCCATAAAAATTGTGGCATGATCGCTAATTCTAGCTAAGTAATTGTAGACTTCAATGGTATCTTTATAGTATACAAAAGCAAATGCTGTTCTGTCTGATTTTTTTTATCCATCCGTGAATATTGTATTTGAATAGTTATTAGAAAAATAATTCCATTTTAAGAAAGACAAAGCCCAAGGCGGTTTAAAAACATAGTTGTTGTCTATATCATCAAATTTATAGGATATATTATCTATAACCAGTTCTTCTTTAAAAGTCATTAAATCATAATATTTTGTCAAGAAATGAAGTTTAATGTTTAATGGCAGAATTCCAGCCAGGATGTTTAAGGCTTCTGAGGATACAGTCTTATATGCCTTAGTGATATTCTTTAGGGCAATTCTTTGTAATTGGATCAACTTGATATCCTGTTTTACTGTATTTAGATACCATACTTGATGTCCATAAGAGATAATTTTTTCAATAACAGTTCAGTATAACTCCTTTTTAACATTTGGGTTTAAACCCCAGACGACTCTACTATGCCTTTCCAATTTGTGTTGGATTTTGTTGATCTTCTCTTTTATATAGTTTAAATGCGAGAACCAACTTAATTTATTGTCAATAATAACCCCTAGGTATTTTAGTTCTTTTGTATATTTGATTTTCTTATTTGCCATTTTTATTTGTGGTATGTGGGTGACTTTAGTTTTTGAGACTATAATAAAATTACTTTTCTCGTAATTTACTTCTAACCTATTTAACTGTGTCCAATTGAATATTGTCTCTAAAGAATTGTTGCTTCTATCTTTAAAAAGGTAGGAAGCTCTGTCCTTAAGCATCACCACAATATCGTCTGCAAATGCCTGAGTCATAGTTTCTGACTCTAGTTTCAAATCGAGTAAGTCATTTATATAGATATTCCACAGGATTGGTCCAAGGCACGAACCCTGTGGAATACCTTGATTATAGGGAATTTTTTCGCCATCATACAAAACAGATCTATTGTTCAAAAAGTCCATTAAGATTCTAATTAAATATGTAGGAATTGGAAGTTTAATAATTTTATTCTTTAAAAGATTCCAATCCACCGAGTTAAAAGCATTCTTTATGTCCAAAGATATTAGACATACAATTTTATTTTCATCAGTTGCTTGATTGATAAAAGATTTTATATTTTGTATAGCTGTGATTGTAGATCTTTTTCTTCTGAATCCAAACTGATTTATGTTAAAGAAGTTAGCCTCTTCCAGATAGTATACGATCCTCTTTGCTATTAATTTATCAAACGTCTTCCCCCAGGAGGATAGAAGACATATTGGTCTATAGTGCTCAGCCATATTAAGGTTTTTGTTTTCTTTTGGTATTAGGACTACATTAGCATTTTTCCAGCTGGAAGGGAACAGCCCCGTTTTTAATAATTTGTTGAATAAGTCAGTAAACCAGTTTTTATTGGCGTAGAACATTTCTTTCACTATTTCGCCAGGAATATTATCTGGCCCTGGTGCTTTATTTAATTTAATATTAACTATAATCTCTTCAACTTCTTGGGTTGAAATTTCTATGTATTCCTCAAGGTTGCTGACTAAACTATTCATATAATTGGTTTGTATTGCAAGATAATCATAATTAAAATGATGTTTTATAATTGCCATCATTGTTTCGTTTAAAGAGCTTGTGAGTTGTCCTGTGACATCCTTTACAGGATTAATCAGACGGTTACATGGAGTCTTGTCTAATAATACCTTGAAATTTTTGGCATATAAATTTTTAGTTGAAAATTTTTAAAACATTCTCTTTTCCTATTTAATATATTCCTTTTATAAATTGCTTATAAATTTTTGTAGTTGATCATTTTTATTTGTCTTGTATGAATATCTGTTTCTTTTTGATACAATCTCCTGGATGCTCTTACTTTTGATCTAAGGGCTCTTAAATTTGGATTCCACCAAATAGCATTCTTTAATCTTTTCCCATTCTTCTTTTCTCCAATTGGAAATTGTGATTGGCTTGCAGTTTCTAGAGTTAGACTCTGAATTTCAATAATATAACTATCTAGGTCTTTGAGGGTTATTGAATTCAGATAATCAACATTAAAGTCTAGTAGGTGAGCTAATTTTATTTTAAGTTTTAGCCAGTTTATGCGTCTTAAGTTTATTTTGGAATTTGAGACAATTTTATTTGAAATAAGCCACACAAAAGTGATCAAATTGTGATCGCTATTTGTAATATCGTCGGTAACGTTGACATCAATAGGATCATAGATATTTTTTGTCATAACTAGGTCTATCCAACTTTCTCCTCTTGACGAACAAAAAGTTGGTGGGGAGGCTGGGTTATTGTGAATCAGACAATCGTGAAGTGAACAAAAATCAATGACTTCTTGTCCTCTGGGGTCTAGATCTCTCCTTCCCCAGAGGCGAGATTTGGCGTTGAAATCTCCACATATTATTATTTGACTTGAGTGATGTTTCCTGATCAACCCTTGCAATATGTTTAATGATAACTCTATATCCTCACTTGGAGGACAATATATCGAAACTACAATAAAAATTGTATCTTTTATTTTTAATTCGATTGCAGTTACATTTGGGCTTATATGAAGAGCCAATGTTTGAGATGACTGTTTAACCAGTATAGCAGTTTTTGGAGTTGATTCCGAAGATATAACTTTATATGTGGTAGGTATATTAATAATTTTATTCTTGTAGGAATACGGTTCATTGAGACTGTAAAAATCTAAATCTTGGCTAATAATTGTATGATTTAATTGGGCCATTGCTGAAATGGCATTGCCTAGATTGATATGAGCTCCTTGTATCATTGTATTAGCTGTACTAGACATAGTTGGTCTTGTTTTGAAGGTTCTTTAGTTCTTTATCATATATCTTACAAATTCTATTAGTGCAGCTGTGGCCCGTATTGAAATCAGTTTTAAATTTATTATTGTGATGTATGCAATTAGTACATTTGGGATCATTCTTGCAATTCCTCCAGTTATGGTCTAAACCGGAGCAATTGGTGCATATTTCATTTTCATTTCTGCAATATTTCGCAACATGTCCATATCGCCCACATTTAAAGCTCTGAGTTGGTTTTAAAAGTTCTTTTATCGAGATAACTTCCCATCCGATGTTTATTTTCCTGTTTTCCATGATCTTTTTAAAAGATCGTGGACCTAGTTCTACTATAGCGTTCTTGCCATATTTTCCTTCATACGATGTACGTAGCTTCGTAATTCCTATCTCTTCTTCTTCTACAAATTTCTTATTAATGGCTTGAATGATTTCATCATTTGAAGTTTCGTTAGAAATATTAAAACAGGTGATAGTAGGATTTCTTAGGTTGGGTTTTAAAGCCTTAAATTTATCTTTAGTATTTTCGTTTTTTTCTAACTCTTCCATTAACTTGCCAACGTCTTCGGGATTCGTGGTTTCCACGAAGATCCCACCTTTAGCAATGTTTCTTACACTCCTGATTCCAATTTTTAGATTCTCCAAACTTATATTAGTCTGCAGCTGTTTTTTTGTGTAGATTGATGTCTTGTTGTCTTTCAGAGGTTTTATAATCAGTGAGTTAAGCATTTTTTGTTTATTTGCGCTCTTCTTTGTAACTTCTTGTTTTTGTTTATCTAGTGTTGATTTCACGACTTGGGCAAATGATGGCTTCTTTTCTATCAACTTCTCCAACTCGTTGTTCGCTCCAATTAATGTGAAAATACTTTTATTTTGTTCCTGAATAATCTTCATCATGTCAGTAACAAGTTCTCTGATTTGTGCCTTGTCTTTGGCTTTTAGCGACTCTTGGTAAGTCAGTTCCATTACTGACTTAAATAATAAAGTAGCTTTTAGGACGTTGTCCTCTCTTCCGTTTTCGGCCATCTCCTCTTCCAAGGATTGGCTCATTTTAACTGAAAATTCTTTTCCCTTTATTATTATTGTAGTATATTAGTTTTACCCTTCTGAAACAGTTATTGCCTATTTGGCCGTGTCAATAACACGTTGCCCGGCCGGGACCTCGCGGAGGTAAGGCACCAAAAGGTAGGTAACAGGTATGATAATTTCAAGAAAATAAACGCTTTTGACAGGAGATAGACTCTAGGCCATTGTCTCCTGTCAGAAAAAATTTGAAAAACTCTGTTAATATCTTTTGGCCCCCGGCCGACTTTTAGGGGTAAAATGGCCTTGCATTGGGCGTTTCACATAAGAGAAACCTGGAAAATTTCCACGAAGCAGCCTGACGTTCGATGTTAAAACGTTGTCGCAGTCCAGTTTCTTCGTTCTACTAAGGTTTGGTTTCGCGGTCTACGGTCATTTTGTGCACACTTTAGGCCAATTAGACCGGGATCTACAGTTTAACGTGGATTTCGAACCACTCGCAAGCAACCATGTCACCGCCAGTTTGCGAACTTTTGAAGCCTGTGGTACCAAAGGCCACAGAGCTAGCTAATTGGCTGTCAGGTAGCTTATCGACTGTCAATATTTATATAAGATATATAATAACAGGGTGTGAAAGAAGTTGTCGAGGAAATAAGTAAAACCCGAAAGAAATGGATAAAAAATTAATATTAAAATCCAACGAATAGCTTCTTCCAGGAATACGTCCTCTCAGAATGTAATAAACCGTTTTATTTCTGCTCGCTCAATGACTGGATACAGTTGGCCACCAGGCCGCACTTCGTCTACTAAAGCTGCTGCTACTACTACACCACACCACATCACATCACTGTGCCTAGAGCTGAGTTGCCCTTTCACACTTTGGGAATGATGTGTGGGAGAAGAAGTCTGATTGCACACCGTGATGCTCTACGATCCTATGAGACCGGAACCTACGGCTTAAAGTGGGTTCAGAACCACTACAAACATCCATGGCACCGCCGGGATTCGAACGCGATAATTGTGGTACCGATCTTCTACTAAAGCAGAGCGGCCTGGTGGCCAAGTTGCTAGCGCTCTGGCCTTTAATATCCCAGGCTTCAGGTTCGAATCCTGGCAGTGGCATGGATGTTTGTTAGTGGTTCGGAATCCGCGTTGAACTGTAGGTCCCGGTCTGTTTAGCCCAAAGTGTGCACAAAATGACCGTAGAGCGCACAGCACCACCGTCATCGGATTTCAACCTCAGGCGCGCATTCTCTGTGGCCGATAAATATTTTCAATCTTCCAAACGTCATCAAGCATTTAAAATGCCACGGATCGTCCGACTGATAATAAAATTTTGTTATTTCAAAATCCTTTTTTTATCAGAACGGTGCCGTTATGTGAGGGGGGAACGCACCGTTAGAGCGCAGTCTTCGTCAATTGAGGCGAATCAGGTGCAATTAAGCGGTCGCACAAATCACGCCGTATTGACGTGAATGTCTCCGTTTATGACGCGCTTCGGATGCAAATGCGCCGCCCGACCTTGGGGAGCGGAGTGTTTTTGTTTGGCTCACGTGCGTCTCTCACTCCTCTCCCTTCCATCGCTCTCAATTAGCAACTCTTCTTTTTCTACGTGCCATCTCGAACTTTCCACATCGTTTTACGTACAATCGAAAACTTTTCTTATCTATTTACGTACGGACAAGAACTTTCTTCATCATTTTACATACCACCGAGAATTTTCCTCATCGTTCGTTTCATTACATACAAAACTTTTTATCTTTTTGCGTACCATCACGAACTTTACATACCTCTAAGAAGTTTCCTCGTCGCTTCGTCTTTTTACATACCACCAAGAAGTTTCCTCGTCGCTTCGTCTTTTTACATACCACCAAGAAGTTTCCTCGTCGTTTCGTTTGTTTACATACCTTGAAGAACTTTCCTCTTCGCTTCGTCTTTTTACATACCAAAAATTTTCCTCTCCGTTTCGTCTTTTTACTTACCATCAAGAGCTTTCCTCTTCCTTTCATCTTTTTCCATACCTCCAGGAACTTTCATCTTCTTTTCGTCTCTTTTACATACCACCAAGAACTTTCCTCATCGTTTCGTCTTTTTACATACCACCAAGAAGTTTCCTCGTCGTTTCGTTTGTTTACATACCTTGAAGAACTTTCCTCTTCGCTTCGTCTTTTTACATACCAAAAACTTTCCTCTCCGTTTCGTCTTTTTACTTACCATCAAGAGCTTTCCTCTTCCTTTCGTCTTTTTCCATACCTCCAGGAACTTTCATCTTCTTTTCGTCTCTTTTACATACCACCAAGAACTTTCCTCATCGTTTCGTCTTTTTACATACCACCACCAAGAAGTTTCCTCGTCGCTTCGTCTTTTTACATACCACCAAGAACTTTATCCGTCTCTTCGTCTTTTTACATACCTCCAAGACCTTTTTTCGTCGTTTCGTTTGTTTACATATCTTGAAGAATTTTCCTCGTTGCTTCGTCATTTTACATACCACCAAGAAGTTTCCTAGTCGCTTCGTCTTTTTACATACCACCAGCAACTTTCTTCTTCGTTTCACCTTTTTAAAATACCACCAGCAACTTTCCTCTTCGTTTCACCTTTTTAAAATACCACCAGCAACTTTCCTCTTCGTTTCACCTTTTTAAAATACCATCCAGAACTTTCCTCTTCAATCATTTCATTACATACGAAACTTTTTTCATCTTTTTACATGACACGATGTACTTTAATCTTCCTTTTATCCTCTCTTCCTTTCATTCCTCTTCCCTTTCTTTTTTTTTTCCTCCAAAAATGCAAATAGCGTCTTGAAACACACCAATAAGTTTTAAATAACCACCCCTTACCAGGCTGTTATGCTGGTTTTCGATTGAATATCAAGTTAGTTTTCTCAAGCACTGCTCTGAATTACATTTGGGGGAGGGGCGGGATCTTTTTTAATTTCTGCTGTTTTGTTAATATATCGGGATAGACCAAGACCAAGAAGTTTCATGCGACCTGCCCGAAGGCTCTCGCAAACAGATGATCGGCGCTGCCGCAGCAACCCCAACCCAGCTACAAAAACGGCGCGCACCCATGCCGGCCGAGCAAACGTGATGCTCGACTTCCCCCCACGGCACCGACCAAAAACCGTTTATTAAAAACAAAAACAAAAGTACAAAGTTGTTACATCAGTCAAGAGTTACAAAACAAAAGTTACAGTAATAGCAAAACAAAAGCATAAACATTACAAGGTGGTAAATACTAAACAAGAAAGCTAAACAGAAGCAGAATTACACAAAACAAATAATATATCGGGATAATAAAAAACTTTGACTCATTGATTCTATGATTGATTTTACTTGATACCTTCCATTCAATTTACATCTACTATTTATTAACACCGTCAATGAATAATACTCCATTCCGATGTTGGATATTCAATTATCCATATGTACTGCAGAAAAGCAGCAGATTTAAAGTTAACTAGAGTGAAGCACGGACAGCAGACCGCCATGGGTATTGAAACCCAGAACTGCTGTTGTTTCTATCCCCTACCGTGGAGGCTGTTTCACTGCTCGTGGAGTGTCAACACGGAGAGAGCCCCTTCGAAGGGTCTCCAAACGCTTCACGTCATCTTTAGATTTTTCATTTATTTCTTTAATATTTTCGTAAAATAAAATGATTTCAATGTATAAATCGACGTAAATATGTTGTTGCTGTTCTAATGCAGCTGGCAATACAGAGGCAGCTAATCTTTTTGCCACAGGCAACGGCTGCGCCGCTGTTGCTCATTTAGCGCTACCCAGGGCGGCACGTGTAGCTTGAAGATAGACTACGGATGCGAGAACTTAACTTAAAATTAACTTACTTCTTTCTTTTTTATTTAATTTAATAGCGTAACTTTTCTTTTTTTTTTTTTTTTTTAAATCTGAATTCACGATATAATTTCAATAATGTAAATTTAACTTTATTAATGATTATGTTGAGGTTTTCGGGGTATATTTACCCCATACGTACTGCGAAACAGGCACGTCCGTTTCCGTACATTACCCCCACAATGCCTATTGGACCGGGACCTACGGTTTAAAGTGGATTCCGAACCACTACAAACATCCATGCCACCGCCGGGACTCGAACCCGAAATCTGTGGCACCGAGCGCCAGCCAGTTGGACATCAGGCCGCAAAATAAAATGAATACATAAATATAAAAATAACAATGGGTAAAGCATATTTTAAGAATTTACTTATTATTACTTAAACATTCGTATTCCTTTAACAAAAAAAACTTTGATAACAATGTCTTTAATTAAAAGGAATTATCAGTGTTTTTTTTCCCTTCACTTTTTCGTGATTCGCCATTCATTCATAATTCATCACTTTTTCTCGTGATTTGCTCGTTTTTCTATATCAGCGCTTGTCATAACTTCCTGCCCATAATTTGTTGCAATGCGCAATCGTTATTTTCGTAGAGAGAAAAGAAAAGAAAAAAAAACTGTTATATAATAAGCAGTAATCTAATTTGTAGTAGATTGGAGCTTGTTCATTTGTTTTCTTTAGCATGTCGTGTATTCATAAAATTCCAATTTTGTAGCCTTGGATCGATATCTTGAGACGGCATAATGGAGATGTATAATATGCTCATTTTTCTCATTGTACATTTAATAAAATGAAAACAAATACGAAAATTATATATATATATATACACTTTTCCAATGCAGCTGGTAAACAGACATGGACGTCTTAGATGCCTTAAGGCAAGTGCTGCACAGACGTTACTCACTTTGCAGGGCGCGTGTAACTTGAAGATAAGCCATGGACGCGGAGTCACAATGCCCCCGCAACGCTCTACGATCCTATTAGACCGGGACCTACACTTTAAAGTGGATTCCGAACCACTACACACATCCATGGCACCGCCGGGATTCGAACTCGAAACCTGTGGCACCGAGCGCCAGAGCTCTAGCCACTCGGCCATCCAGGCCCTGAAAATGTATATATATAAGACAGTATTTGTAGAATATTATAAGAAAACAAATCTGAAATATCCAAAAATACAGTCAATTTTAAAGATGTAAAAATAATGTATGAAACCCATGTTAATTGAGTTCCTCGGAAATTCTTTTTGTTACCCTGTCAATTTTTTACTTTTTACGTTTCTCGCTTTATTATTATTTTTTTAAAAAACTTTATTTATTGTTGCTCTCTTAAAGCGGAATTTCAGATAATCGAGATTTTATTGCTTATATACAGAGAAGCCAACTTTAAATGAGTACTTTTTAGTAGTATGCTCAAAAAAAAAAATATCGAATTAAAAAATTCTGAACTTTACATGAAACTCGAAATACCGTACATTTTTCTGTATAAGCCGAGAATTTTTAGAACTTTTTTAAAGTTTTAATTATGGAGTCGGCTTATATACGAATTCGCTCATTTCGCTAAAAAAAAGTAGGTACTTTTCCGTTAGTTGTGCCTATTTGTATACATACACGTGAACATAGATAAGATAATAATAATTAATGATATCAAACGCGCGTTGTGAAGAAGTATATAACAAGCAAAATGAAATATAAAAAATATAAAAGAAATAAAAAAAATCTAATCATTCAAAACTATTTATTTGACGAGTGCGATATTTTTTCTCCACTTTTTCACTCAGCTTTTGCAAATCAATCTCCATTTGGGCATTTGCATATCGACATGGGTGTTGCAGGTTATCATCCGTTATGTTGGAGAGTGTTTTGTGTTGGGCCAATTTCATTTTAGGGGGAAAAAGAAAAAAATACGATTCGCAGATGGAAGTTGAACCAAAAGCGCTAACAATTTCAACTAAGAGTGGTTTGCTGTGTTATCAACACTCCGCTATGCGTATTTAGAGAAGCATAGAACTTTGTTACATTAGATGTTCCAAGATGCGCACTTCTCAGGAGTTAGCAGACTATAACTGAATTATTCTGCGAACTCATAAGTGTAAACCCATCCATAAAACAGGCACTATCTGTCCTGTATTCGCAAGGATATCATTTTAAAACCAAAGTTCATTTTGTCTTATCATTTCGACAGCTCATTTTTGAACACATAGATGTATTTGTTTAATCCAGTGGTGTTCACTACTTTGGCCATTATGAAATAAATATATTTTGTCAAAGTGTGATGCATCTCACGGGCCGGAAAAATATTCAAAGCGGGCCGCGGGTTGGCCACCTCTGCTGTAGATGGAAAGTTGTGTCAGAAACTGCTGAAATGTCTGCATTGGGCATATCATTTTACAAAACTAAAAGCAGACATACAATGAATGCTACTATGCTATGTACTTACTTGAATGCTATTGTGTACTTATGTTTATGAATAATGTGTACCAATGAATGATAATGTGTAATTACTTGAATGATAATGTGTACTTATGTTTATGAATAATGTGTACCAATGAATGCTAATGTGCACTGATGTTATACGAATGCTATTGTGTATCCAATGAATGCTAATGTGTACTTATGTTTTATGAATGCTAATGTGTACTTATGTTATGTGAATGCTAATGTGTACTTATGTTACAGCCATTCAATGAATGCTAATGTGTACTTATTGGAATGCTAATGTATGCTTAGATTATATGAATGCAAATGTATACTTAGGTTATATGAATGCAAATGTATACTTAGGTTATATGAATGCAAATGTATACTTAGGTTATATGAATGCAAATGTATACTTAGGTTATATGAATGCAAATGTATACTTAGGTTATATGAATAATGTGTACCAATGAATGCTAATGTGTATTTATGTTATGAATGCTAATGTGTATCCAATAAATGCTAATGTCTACTTATGTACTTCTATACTTATGTTATATGAATGCCAATGTGCACTTATTATGCCTTCTTTTCGCAGCTGCTGCAGCTGGGCAAGCGTCTGCTCGGTCCCTCCCTGTTCCGGGCGCTGATGCAGCAGACCTTCTACGGGCACTTCGTGGCGGGGCAGGACGAGCGCGACATCCTGCCCTGCATCCGGCGCATGCAGTCCTTCGGCGTCAAGAGCATCCTGGACTACTCCGCCGAGGAGGACCTCAGCGAGCAGCAGGCCCTCGAGGCCGAGATGAGGTCTCTCTTTGTTTTTATTCAATTCCTTCTATTAGCTCACGCTCTCCCTCTATACGCAGTCCAGTCACATTAATGTGACCACCGCCTACTTTCGGCGTCGACGTGAAATAACCAAACACAAAAGGCAGCACATTGCAGGGGAGTGTATAGAAAGGATGTGCTAGGGCATCGGAAAGCATTTCAATCGTTGGCGTAATGCAGCGGTCCGCTCTGCCAAAGGTGGTTATTCTGGTTTTTGACAGGTGGTCACATTAATGTGACTGGAATGACTAATGTGACTTGTTCAAATTTTCAATCGTTCATAAAACACTTTTTATTCTCATCCACACAAATTCATATACATTTTTTTTTTTTTTTTTTTTTTTTTTTGAAACTTGTAGTGGATGATACTGGATGTGAATGCAGTTTCTTTCGAATATTCATTCATTCATTAAATTTAATTCATTCATTTTAGTTTTATTTTTTTATTTAAGTTGCATGTATCTAAAAATAGATGGCGCCACATAAACTTAAAAAAAAAAAAAAAAAAAAAAAAAAAAGGAAGGAAAATTATTTATAAAGGCCTTTCCGCAATGCAACGAAAAAAAAAGTAGGAATTGACTTTTAATTTTTTTTTTATATTACTTGTTTTTATTTATATTTTTTTTTCCCAAAACAATATCCAATGAATCTCCAATCATTATTGAGGGGCCTGAATGGCCGAGTGGCTAGCGCTCTGGCGCTCGGTACCACAGATTTCGAGTTCGAAATCCCAGCGGTGCCTTGGATGTTTGTGAGTGGTTTGGAATCTACTTTAAACTGTAGGTCTCGGTCTGTTTAGCCTAAAGTGTGCACAAGATGACAGTAGAGCGCAAACCAAACCACTTTAAGCCATACGTCCCGGTCTCCTATGACCCTAGAGCGCCGAAGAGCCCAATCCGACTTCTTCTCACCCACATCATCCCTAAACAAAAGGAGCAACTCAACTCTAGGCACAGTGATGTGTGGTGTAGTAGTAGTATCCTTCGCATCGCAAGTTGCACATGGCATATGCCATCGCGATGTGGCCTGTAATGTTACGGACTGCATTGGACAGGAGCATTTATGTGTACTTGGCTTGTCAAAGGGAGGAAGATGACATTTCGAACAGTGAACTGCAGCGAGGTCTTTGGAATGGTTGTCAACGACGTCTCTTGAAAGGGGAGAGAGTAACGCCTTTCGCCTTCAAGCTCATCTTCCTCGAATCTGCATTCTGTGCTGGGAGCAAAATCTTGGCAAGCTATCTCCTGTCTTCATCATCTTTTAATTAACTCTTTTTGGAACCTGTGACCGTAACCCGGGTGACTAGTTGAATCATCTTTTTAATACGCTATTATTAGTTTCACCTGTATGTTTGTTTGTTTGTTTGTAAGTGACTCATTTTGCCCTACTTTAAGCGATCCGATTTCATTTAAACGTTGCAGACTTATCAAGGACACTAAAATAGTTTGATAAGTTTATTATCTCATCATGATTAGGATCGCCAGGATGAGTGATTTTATTTTTTAACTTATGAAGAGCAATTTAACCCATGTACAATGAAAGTACCTCAAACCTACGCGGGATAGTGGCACAACGCGTCTGACTACGGATCAGGAGATTCCCTGTTCGAATCCTGGCTGGCTCGACCTATTCGCATTTAGCCTTTGTTTTACGCACAATTAAAATATTGTAAGAACTATAGTTCCAGTCCTCCGTACCGGGACTTCATTTAAATAGTATAGTTGAAAAACACGCGTTTAGAGTTAATCAAACTAAAAAGTAACTCACTGTTCTAAAAGCGTGGAGTGCTTTGTATGACATTTTTAAACTAACTCTGCATTTCAGAATGAAACGAGTGAAAAATTATAACGATTGATAATCGAGCACCCCACGCTTTTGGAACAGTGACATTCATTTTCTCGTCAGTCATTTTATTCTTATGTTAACAATTATTTTTTACTTCTTAGTTTGATTAAAGTTTTTTTGAACTATAATTTATTACTTGTAATTGTAATAGGAAGAAACAAGCAAACACTCTTGATGCTGCAGATATTCAATGCCAAAATATGTTACTTGTCATTTCAGTTATAAAACATACATGCGATGCTGTATTGCTATTGTGGTGAAATCCAATTGCAAGTGATAAGTTTGGAAATGACAATGTACACTATCTATGATTAAAAAAGAAGAAAAAGAAATGCAACGTCATTCAACTAAAAAACACAGGTTGTTATGCAATGTATATTAAAAAGCATGATTAGTAAGTTTTTCTTTTGTTGACTTAGCTAAAATCGTACAGTAGGCAGCGAACTGGAAATTCAATAAAGTTGACCTTGAAAAACGAACTTTTGGCAATCTTTAAATTCCTGACATTTAAGGAACTAGTGTCATATGTTGCCCTGCACAAAGCTGTTTTGGCTAGACAACGAGTTCCCTTTTTAGTTTTTGCACAATTTCTGAATTTGATTTAATGTTGAATTAATTTACTACTGTGCCCAAAAAGTAAGACCCATTATTTATTTTTTTTTCTTCAAAAACTCTATATTTATTCTTCCCAATTTATTTCATCGCCTTCAAAGTAACCCCCTCCTTATTCCAACTTTTTTTGCAATCCTCCACTCACACTAAAAAGTTATTGGCAGGGATGGCCTTCAAAACGCGCGCCGATTCACGTTGAATCTCTTCAATCGACTCAAAACGGTATGCCCGGAGTGGTCTTTTGAGTTTAGGGAATAGCCAGAAGTCGTACGAGGTGAATACGGTGGTTGTGGAAAAAATATGTGGGTTTCATTTTTGGCGAAAAAGCCACGAAGAATCAACGCAGTGTGAGCTGGCGCATTCAGTGTTTTTGGTACCCATCGAGAGTGACTCGTTTGAGGCCCAAAATGGAATTGACCGATCTTTTGGAAATTCCAACATCATCAGCAAGGTCTCTCATTGTAAATCGACGGTTTGCAAGCACCCAATACTTAATTCTTTGGACGTGAGCTTCGTCGGTAGAGGTAGAGGGTCGACCAGAGGGCTCTTTGTCTTCAACGCGTGAAGACGAAGAGCAAGGGAAAAATAAAGGATCTAGTTACCCATAGAGTAGTAATATAATAGAGCGCGCATCGAGGTTGTCAATTTGGGGCAAACATAATCGTCACATGATCATACACGTCACTTGGCTTATTTTTTAGTTTACCTTTGTGACGATAGCTTGGCGATTTTCGCCAACAATCTTTACTGATGACATTTATATTACTCTATGCTGTTGGCGGGGAGGGAGAAAAAGGTTTACTATCATGTAACGTTTTTCAAAAGAAATAGCTCATTTTTCCCCCTGTAAATAAATTAATTTGATTTTTTTTTTCTAAATATTTGGCATTTGTATTCTATCAATTTTCCTTATGTAATATTTACTTCCAAAAATTATTTAAAAAATTAAACATTCATTTACATTAACTTTTTGCAATGTTTTATTATTTGAATGCGGTTTAACAAGCATGCTCTGATAGCATTCTGCGATCTGATGGCCAATTGGATAGCGCTCCGGCCTTTGGTATCCCAGTCTTCAGGTTCGAATCCTAGCAGTGACATGGATGATTGTGAGTGGTTCGGAATCCACTTTGAAATGTAGGTCCCGGTCTGTTTAGCCCTTGTGTGCACAAGATGACCGTAGAGCGGAAATCCAAACCAATACCATTCTTTTTTTTTTTTATAGATTGTTAACGTGTTTCTTTTATAAATAATTAGAACAATTATTTTAAAACAATAACAAAAAAAATCCTTTTACTTTATCAAAATTAGACTCGCAGCAGACATCACCCCTACCAGTGAAAAACTCTCTTCAACTAACTTCCTCTACATTCATAACAATATGTATGGCAACCCTCTCCAAAGAGCGGCAATGTTACAATTTACTAGCTAAAGCCACCAGATACTACACAGACTATATTAAAACTCAAGCAATTCACTATGGATCAAGTGTTCTATATAACTTGTTTAAAAACACCGAAAGTAGCTTTAACTCAAAAAGATGTATGTATATAACGATTTTTGCAATTTACTCAACACACACACAATTATAACAAATAACAATAATAACAAATAATCTTTTGGTTACCTAATGTGAATTTTAAAGAGCGACCTGTAATATATATTCCAGTAACTTAACCTCATGTTTTTTCTTTTTATAGTGGTTGCCTATCGTCTGCTTCTGAACACGGAAAAATGGGTAAGGAAAAATTTCTTTTTTTTCTCCCCCATATGATTTTTAGATTCAAAATTTGATATTTTATATACAGGATGATTATAATTAACGTCCCACTTTCAAAATGTAGTAAAAAAAAAAAAAAAAAAAAGGAACCTTCGTTACAATGAGTTCAAATTTGAACTGCAGATATTGAAAGAAGGGGTATCAAAAAAAGTTCTAAAAGTGTTTTAATAGATGGCACTGTAAGCGGCTTAAAGAAATGGATTCTACTGGATACTTGATTCGGCTGCTAGTGATATTTTGAATCGAAATGACAACTTATTTGGCACAAGTTGCACATTCAACCTACTGTAGTGTTCAATGTGCTGGATTGTTTCGATTTTTTGACGGAAAAAATGACTTCCAAGTCATTCAACAGTTGTGACACAGTGAGTGGAAAGCCCATCCACCACGGCAAGGTCATACAAAAGGGGATGGGAAAAATCGATGGAGCTTTTTTTTGATGCCATGCCGTTTTCCCCTTCTTCAAGTATCTTCTGTTGAAATTTGAACTTACTGTGAACTTTTTTACAACATTTTGAAAGTGGGACTTTAATTATAAGCTTCCCATATATTCTTTTTTAGATTGACAGAATGTTTCTGTGATAGAAATAACTTTTTGTTTTAATTGTGTAATTGACATTAAAAAGAAATTAAAGAAACTCCAAATTTTGATTAAAAGTAAATTAAAAAAAGAAGTATCCATTAATCTTACCGAACTTTTTTTGGAATACATTTTTTTTTGTATGCATTTTGATTATGAAGTACAAATTGTGTCGACTCTTTATCAAAATAAAATAATGCACTTTCAAAGTCACTTATAATTGACAGCAAACTTTTATAAGTAGTAATAAAAATAAATAGGTCGTCTGTTAGAAAGATATAGAATTATAGAAAATCTAACCGCCATATTCGGTATACTGCTGCTCTTAAATTACTATGACTACTTCTATATGTTTTATATAGCGTCCGCCCCCTCCTCACCACACACATAACAAAAATCTTTTAAAATTAGCTTTCTGGCACTCGGTACCACAGGGTTCGAGTCCCGGTGGTGCCATGGATGTTTGCAGTTGTTCGGAATCCACTCTAAACTGTAGGTCCCGGTCTCATATGACCGTAGAGCGTTGTGGGGGTAGGGTGACTCACGTCCGTAGCCTGTCTTCAAGCTACATGTGCACCCTGGATGGGGCCAAATGAGTAAGAGCGTTCGTCGGTGCAGCCCACACGACATGCCTTCTTCAATGCTAGTTCGTATTGCACTGCTCGCAGGGAAATGGTCAATACACCCAGTCTTCGACGTAATCTTTCCATTTTGATGCATACAAGTCATATTCCAAATAAAGGTCATATACCAACTAAAATGTTTCTTTGTGTCCGAACGACATATATCAAGTTGTGCTTATTTCAAAGTTGACGTATACTGAAGAACCATTATATAGTAACTTTGTAAGCCAAGTTTAATTGGATTTTGTGCATAAGATACCTCTATTTTATCTCAAGCAAAATGAATATGCATTTGTATTTTGAACAATTCCCTCGTTCGTTGCAGGTGAGTTGAAGCAGTACCAGCCGTACGAAGAGTTTGCCGACAGGAGAAAATACCACTCTGTGGCGAGGACTTACTTCTACTTGGATGAAGCCCAGTGCGAGAAGAATATGGAGACATTCCTTAAGTGCATCAATGCAGTGGCAGGTAAAACCCAGTTCTTTAAAACAGATATGAATTACCATATTCTTTTTGGTCTAGTGTTTCTCCATTTATAAGGGACTTAGCAATATGTGCTGCAACAAGCAAGGTTTCACAATAAATCTCATCAAATATTGTAACTCACATTTGAAATTTAAATAAGCATTCTTTTGTGTATTATTATTTTTTTAGCATAAACTGAGATTAATTACAAAATAGACCAATTGCCAAATGATGAAAAAGATGTAATAAAAACTCCACACAAAAGAATTTTATTTCTGTTATCACCACATGCAATGAAGTTGTAATTTTAAAATATCATTTTATCTAGAATTATGTTAGAAAAGGAAAAAAAGTGCAAAGATCAAATAAGTTTTCATGTTAGATGTTTTCTATTTCATGCTTGATATCTAAATTTAATCGTCTATTTATATTTTTAAACTTTTTTTAGATATAATAAAATAATTAGTTATGACACAATGTTTTATATTTTTCATTCTCACATTTATTATTGGTGATAATTTGATGCATTTACAATTGAATTGCCATAAGCCACCATTCTGCTAACAGAAAAGTACCAAACTTATATGGATGATACGTCTATTAAAATTCAACTGTTAAAATCTATAAAAATAGTAGCATCATTTTTTTATTAATAATGTGAATGTCTGCTTTCAGGTTCCACACAGTCCACTGGATTTGCAGCCATAAAAATGACAGCTTTGGGTCGACCCCAACTACTGGTAAAGATTTTGCAATGTTTTTTAATTAATTTCAATGCATCTTTTTACTTTGATACCTTAATTTCTAGTAATTGGTTGTATTTTTTTATACATTCATCAATATAGTTTTTCCCACATAATTTTTTAATGTTATGCCATTCTGTAATCTTTTCATTCATGTTATGTTAATTATTTTAATAATCTATGCATGTCTGTACTGGGAGTTCTTTATTATTATGTGTGCTCCAATATATATCTTGTTACCTGGCACTTGAATTGTGTGCATGTGCTGAAACTTATGGTGGCTTCTCACTTAGGCCCAATTGTTTTTGTTAAATAGTTGATATTTCAATGAATCTGTGTTTTTCTTATCAGCATCAATTTTATTATACATAAATATATTGATTGTGCCGACTTTTTTCCTGGTTTAGTTTTAGTAAAAGTTCATTTAAAAATTGAAGCTAAAATAAGAGAAGATCGAATTTTAATTTATTTATGTGATTTTGTTGAAATTAAAATTTTATTTTTTATGCAATACTTCTTAGTTCTGTAACGTTCTCTTAGCATTTAGTTATTAATAAAATGATATATGGAATTTAAACTTCAGATACTTTTCATAGTGTTTATAGTACAGTATTACCTATTGAGCTTTTATAAATGTTGTCCTTCTTTAAAACAAAATAATGGGTGCTCACCTCTATGTTACTATATATATATTTTTTTATATGTGTTCCAAAATTCTCCTGTGCTTAGTGTTGTTTTTATCTATGATTGCCCAAATATTTATGAATATTTGAATTTGAACATAGCTTTGTTTTTACTTGTATTTTTAATTTTTGGTGGTTTCTTTTACTGTTTCAGTATTTACTTTTCTTAATGTGTTCTTAATTTTGTGTGCAGGCTTGTGAGCCTTTGGGCAGGCCATGTTATAGTAACGCAACTTTTTTTTATGTGTTTTCTTTGTTTCCTTTATTGTGTGTGATCTGAAATTCTTAAAATTTTATTTGAATACTATGATATACTTTTTATTAAAATGTCTTATTCTTTACCATTCTCTTTCTGATGTTCTTGGATGCTTTTGCATTCCTTATATGCCGCTTCAATTTTATTCAATATTTCTTGTTCGCGTGGTGTCTTTGACAATTCTGTTCTTGTTGCAGATGCAGCTGTCCGAAGTGATCGCCCAAACGCGCAAGTTCTTCTGCTGTGTGACGGGAGAGGAGAAGCGCATCGCCCTCCTCAACATGACTCCCGAGGTCCTGGAGCACAAGTTGGAGGACTACAACATCAACACGGGCGAGAAGGATGTCAAAGAATTCCTCCAGCACATGGACTACGATAAGAAAGGGTAACATTCTTCCCTAAACTTGGCAAGAACATACGAAGCATCTACAATGTGTGAGGATTCATTTTTAAAATCAGTTCCAAAAGACCTGGAAAATAATAGCATCTTTAATTATTCTGACTTTTCAACCTTTTTTTTATCTAAAATATGTTGCTAATAAGATATTATTTGCTTGATTAGATAAACTCATTTGATAGTTTTCTTTTATCCAATCATGTACAGTCACAACTTCAAAAGCTGTGTAAAAGAATAGTAATTAAGTTTTGCAAATGGGAAAAAAGCAACAGCATTTTAAATAGAAAATTTATAACTTAAACGTAAATTGGAGCTGTAGCTGCATAAAATGTTTTATGCATGAAATTTTCTTAAAATGGTAGATATGTCCTTTTTTTTTATTATTAGGAGGTTTTGATGTAACATATAAAAAGCTAACAATGTTGTAATATTTATGTAATTTGTTTTAATTTTTAATTTTAATTAGTTTATAATTTCAAGTAATTTATAATTTTCCTATCTGTAATTATTTTGGCGATATACTATATGACATTTTGAACCATAAGTAAACTTACTGCATTCCTGTAATGATAAATTTTCATTATTATCTGTGTTCTTTATGCTTAAATCAATTTTGATGAATTTTTAATGCAAATACTATTATTATAGGCAAATATTGAACTTGCATTAATTTTTTTTGTCGTTCATTAATAGAGTGTTTGTTTTTCATCCAGATTGATGAATCTCTTCTGTTGGAGCGGTTTAGTTGACATGAAGTATGTCATTTCTGACCTCTTCAAAGTGCCCAACATTAAGGTACAGAACAATTCAATATGTTTCAAGATTTTCCATTTTATATCTATGAAAATTTTTAACTATTTTAATGAATTATAATAACAAGAATAGATATTATATAAAAATATTTTTTGCCATAGTATTTCATCAATATATAATGACAACAAATACAAATAGCATACTAAGTTGTTATTGTTTGGATGTATGATTCTGCATTGTAAAATCACATTAAATAAAGATCATGCAAGTTAAATGAAGCCCAACTTGTGACAATGTGTGCAGGGTTGATGAGGTTTGAATCCATTAATGACAATCTGTAGCAGACGTCTTGCATCGATAGACAGTCGGCCTAGTAGGAGTTTTCTTCCATATCACATGCCAGGCAATTACCCTTAAAAATCCCTTCTGAGGCCACCGTTGGTGGGCTGTGTAAGATACATAGGTGGTACATGAGGCCCATTGATGTTAAGCTCAAGTAAAAATAAATGTTAACTTAAGCTATTCTTTTTTTTTTTTTTTAATTCAAGAGAGATATGTTTATATAGTTATCTAGTGCAAATTGTTTCCTAGTAAATATAATAAATTTTTTAAAGTATTTATTGGTCAAGGCTGATGAAATTAACAAAACTGAGAGGGGAGTACTATTTTGATGATCTATTAATGTTTCCAATAAAAAAAAAATGCAGGTAGGTCTTAAAAAGACTTTTAAAAAAAATTGCTGAAATTTCTGGTAAAGAAATAGGTGTGTTAAAAAAGAATGGATTTCTTTGAACTTTTTCTTTAAAATTCTAAGCTTTCGTTACACATTTTTGGTTTGAAACCTTTTAGAAATTCTGTATGATGCAATTATTGCAAAAGAAATAGGCCATTATATATATATATATATATATAATATAAATACCTAAATTATTTTAAATTTTCCTGATTTAAAATTAATTGTTAATTTGAATTGATTAGCGGTTTGTTTTTTTGGTTTATTAATTTTATATATCACAATACAAATTCCAAATGAATTTCTACAGAAAATTCTCTTATTGATATATTTAAAAAAAGAAAAAAGACATGTAGAATTCACATATTTCAAGCCCTGTCTTTCAGCTTAAAAATGATAAATAAGTAACTGAATAAAAAGTCTATAATAATGACAATGTCATTCAACTTCCTGTTTAAAGATTTAAATTTACATACATGGACTATTTTTATTGATACAAAATTTTTAAATCTTTATATAATTTTTAAAAATTTGTTCTGATGATGAAACGATTAAAAATTATTTCAGACTGGCACCATTGAACCCATCATATCCGCCCTGACAGAAGAGGAGGAGGAAATGTTTCGAAACATGATGAGAAGACTTCACCACATTGCCAAGGTTGGTTTTGCTATTACTTAATTAATTGTTGTAATATTGTGATACATTTCAATAATGATTGTCTAAATCAGGGGTCTCCAAACTACTGCCCGCGACAGCGAATAGCTTATTGTTGCTGTAATAAGTTGGATAAAAAAAAAAAATACAAGGATCAGTGTAATACTCCAATTACTGGGATATCGAAGCAAGTGGAATACACCAGAACTTTCTCGAACCAATGAGATTATTCACGAATGTTTAATTGTTACTACGCTTTCGATGCTACTAGCGCCATATGTCAGCAATAAAGGATATTATCTACCTATTTCCGTTTATGATCACTAGATAACGTCAAGTGTCACGGTCGTATCGATACACATAATAGTAATTGAACCAACGAATTTAGCAAGCGTATGCTCTCTCAGAACGAGCATTCGGCGTCTAATCTAGAAATTATAGATAATGGCAGAAAAATTAAAACGCTTTTAGCCCTTGGTACTAACTGGAGTAAACAGTATGGCCCAAGGCTGGGAAGTTTGGAGATCCCTGGTCTAAATCATTACATTGAAGCTTTTTAATTTTTCCATACTACTCATTCTCATTTTGATCATATTATTAGAATATGATCAAAGAGCCAATCAATCTCCAATTTGTAGATTTTTTTAAATGTAGATTGTTTTATTCATAGATTTTTTTTAATCATAATTTAACTGTTCTTGAATGAAAAAAAATTATTTTTTATAATTTATAATAATCATGGTTATTATCTCATTTAGCATTTCAAAATAGTGAGCCACTATTTTCATGCGTAATATGAAAGAGATTTGTCATCTTCTACTGTATATTTTAAGTTAAATAATAATAAAAAAAATGATCTCAAAGGATTTATAATTTTTGTATTAATTATTATTATTTTTTTGCTGCATTATGTACAGTAAACCCAAGTTAATTGCACATACAAGAATTCAGAATTTTTTTATATATTTTAGAAAAATGCAGTGGTGTTTAGGAAAAAAAAAATGGATGTGTGGTTGGCTTAAAATGTTATTATTCTCATACTTTGCCTTCAACAAGGTATATAAGAAAAACTAAAATTAAATTTTTGATAAATGTAAAATTTTTAAAGGTTTTATGTATGAAGTTAAAAACCACTTAGTGAGATGTTTCGTGGATGATAAATAACATGTCTGAATAAAAGGTAAAAATTTTCATCTTGTATATGAACCCTTCGAAAGGTCCACAGAAATTCGTGGGCTGACATATAAGCAATTTGACCAATAAGTTCATAACTGGCATCTTCAATTGGAAATGTCTTGTGCACTAGAAATTGTTCTGGAAGTGTTGAATCATAAAGATTTTGTGTAAAACGAGAGGTGCAGAAAGTTAAGCAAAGGCACTGACTCATTTTTTTGTTTGTCTTTGCCTCACTCATAGCAATGTGCCTAGTGAGTTTGCAACAGGGCTGAGATTCGTAGAATTCGCAGGTCATATTATTGCAGCCACTACTTTAAAAACAAAAGAACTTGATGGCAATTGTGACAATGTAAAAGCATTTGTGATTGCTTTGACAAATTTGCTTTTCGCAAATGCGAGGTAGTAAGAATTTGACATTGTAAAAGCATTCATCGATGGTCAGGATATGTGGTGGGAGTTTTTTGGTTCCTCCCTCCCCAGTGCAACACTCAAATGCACGGTAGTTGCACCTGAAAGACACTGGTACCCGTTGGTGGGCTGTTTATGGTATGAAAGAGGTCTACTGATGATGTTCCACCCTCACTTTTCTAACTTGGGTTACATAACTCTGCTTATAGGGTTGAAGAGTTCCTTGTACATGACAATACATCACTTCACAAGGCATGAACAACACAGGCTTGTTTTATAGTTTTGGATGAAAAGTATTGCAACATTCAGCATATAGTTCTGATCTGACAGGCAATTTTCATGTGTTTGACATGTTGAGGAATTTTTTTGAAGGGCACTGTTTTGTCAGTGACTGAGTTCAAACAGTTTTTGTGCTATGTAATAAAAAGCATTGAATTCCATGATATTAAATTATGATTGCAACAAACTAGCAAATGCTTGAAGTTACTGGAAAAAATGTATTATGTTTGTGTTAGAGAAATAGTATTATGCTAGTGTCATATTGTATAATGATCTTTTTAATGTATTATCTTTTCAAAGTTGAAATAATTTTTAAAATTCTCTTCATAATTAATATTGAAAGTTAACTTTTATGATGAGCGTTTAATGGCAGCTTACTCAAAAATTGGATTTTATTGATTAAAATGCATAGAGTAGGATAATCATGCATTTAAAATAAGTTTTTTCAAAATGAGATTGATTTTAATTCATTGAACTTTGGGATTTGAACTTTAAAACAAATGAATGCTAATGGGTATTCAAGGAACAAGAGAATTGTTACAAAAAAATCTTAAATTGTTTGGAGGAAGAATCTAACCTTAACTATTACAGGTTGCCCGCGAAAAGGATGTTCGTGTAATGATCGATGCTGAACAGAGCTACTTCCAACCGGCCATCAGTCGCATCACCATGGAGCTGATGCGCAAGTACAACAAGGAGAAGGCCATCATCTTCAACACCTACCAATGTTACCTGAAGGTCAGTTTATCTAACACTAACATTCACCCTCCCCATCTTTTAGATGAAAAATTCCAAATTAGAGCTGGAAATAAATCTAGTAATCTAAATCTAGGGACTACTAAAATATTTTTAAGGATGTGAAATAATATTGACTTTGGAAAAAAACTTAGGAACCAAAAAAATAAAGTAGCAAACATTTCAAATTGTATAAATTCGTATCCTGCCATTGGACTTCTTGGGCCTAGAGAGAGAGAGTACTTTAAACGTACTTACAAATAATACATATATCTTATAAAAATAACAGGTAGCAAAGTATTGTAGAACATCTTAAGATAGTAAAATAAAATTGTAGCTTTTAAGCATGAAGACGCTGTATTTGTAATACATTATTTTTCTTAATAATAGAATAAATTTGAAGCCTTTCTTCATTGTTAAATCTTTTATTGTATATCCCAGATACCATTTAACAAGTCTTGCTGCTGTGTTAAATCTCTCAACACTTATATGCTTTACTATTGAAGTAGTAAATGTCTTTGCTGCTGATTGTATTATAAAAGGGTACAATTGAATTGCCTTCTTAACATTTAAT
The DNA here is from genome assembly GCA_021605075.1 of Caerostris darwini. Lineage (NCBI taxonomy): Eukaryota > Metazoa > Arthropoda > Arachnida > Araneae > Araneidae > Caerostris > Caerostris darwini. The sequence continues at coordinate 164,476 of BPLQ01013610.1, read as the reverse complement.
TTTAATATGAATTCTAAAATTTAGGAAAATAAATGTCATTTTTATAAAAGAATCAATACTGATTCTCCCAAATATTCTTGATGCCGGACTCCCCACCTCTGGTTGTAATAAAGGACAATGAAGTTATACAACGAAGTTTATTAATCATTGACACACACAAATAAGAATATGAACTTTATTGTCATCTGTTCAAGATTTATTGTGGAACTGTAATACTGTAATCTCGCATTCAATAACTTTTAGCACTTTCTACAATTCGAGACTGAACAAGCTTTCGCAAGGATTTGGACATTTGTTGGCCGTAAAGACTTATTGTGAACCTTAAAACAACAATGAAATTCATTTACCAACTGCCTTGACCACTAGATGGTGACCCAGTGTTACTCGTATTTCTGCCACTATTTATCATCATTTTGGATTCAGTACAGTATTTTCTGATTTCTGTTAGTTTACATATCACATTGGTACACGGTGTACTATACAGAAAGTGTTCTTTAACCCCAGTAGGTGTTCTTCAAATACTATTAAGCATAAACATGCAACTCTCAGTATGCTGTCAAAAATTAAAGATGATCAATCGTCTAGACGTAAGTTCAGAATGAGCATAAATTAAATGGGATACATTTTTTTTCTTCTTTCTAATGCAGCTGGCAAACACTTAGACAGCTTGGTCTTGGATGCCTTAAGGCAAGCGCTGCACAGACGTTACTCACTTTGCATTACCCAGGGGGCGCATGTCACTTGAAGATAAGCCACGGATGCGGAGTCAGAATGCCCCTGCAATGCTCAATGATCATATTAGACCGGGACGTACGGTTTAAAGTGGATTCCGAACCACTACACACATCCATGGCACCGCCGGGACTCGAACCTGAAACCTGTGGTACCGAGCGCTAGCCACTCATCCATTCAGGCCCTAAATGGGATACATTTAAATATATGCATTTTAATTGTTTCAATTTTTATCTAGAGAGATTTATCTATGATATCCCTATCAAAGCTGTATTGACACTGAATAGTCTAGCAAATGTGCACATACTGTAATAAACAAGTATCATTTGTTCGCACTGATCACTCTTCTAAAATAGTCATTTTATAACCAAACAAGAGTGCCGTATCTCTTGATAATATATATAATCTTTGCATGATGATCCATTTTTATCTTTTCTGTACTTTATAGTCGTTTTAATGTAATCTAAAACAGATTTTTCATTGAAATTGATCTGTTACTTGATTTATGCTCTATTGCCTACTATTTATTTCTACTTTCATAGCAAAGCTTCTTATCACTTTCAGGAAGCCTACAACAATATTGTGTTGGATCTAGAATTGGCAGACAGACAAGATATTTACTTTGGGGCCAAACTTGTCAGAGGAGCTTACATGGAACAAGTGAGATTTTTTTTTTCTACTCAACTGTCTAAACTATCATCTGTAACTTCTTGTTCCCCTTTTAACTGTCATCTCCAGCCATTTTTTTTTTTTTTTTAACTTTTCCATTTTCAATGCAAAGTCAAATATGCATTTGGCTTACAAACTCTAAAAATTTGGATATCACATTAAAAAGGAACCATCATGCATGGGTGCATGGCGCTGCTGTAATTTAAAATAAACATACTGTTATTTTCAATTCCTTTGAATGTATATTTGTTTTGAATTCAATGAATTTTTGATGAGACAAAAACATTCTTTGGAAATTCATCATTATATGGGTACTTTTTAGTAGATGTTGATAACATCAAAAATTGCTTTGCTCACCATATATACATGTAGTGTCCATTATTAGTTTTTGAGCGTATTCAGCAGCTGAAATGGAGTTTTGTGAAACACAATTCATTTCGGCTGCATGGAGATGTATTCAGGAGTATGGAGATGCATGCAACAATTTGATGGGATAATGAAAAAAATAATAATACCAATTCATATTTATAAAAAAAAATTGAATGAAATGAATAATTTTCTCATCCTCCAGATACTTCATACCATCTATATTTGCACTTGAAATCCTTTTAAGATAAAACATGCTATTATAACTTGGTTGCTATCACAGAAGGCATTGCTCCATAATAATGTCAAAGCTTGATTAGATCAGTACTTAAAACAATCATGAAAAACATGTCGAAATTGTCTCTCGACTATAGTGCAAGTTTGTATGTAATGTAGCAACAAAATTTATTTTGGGATTTTTTTTTTTTTTTTTTCATTTATAACTAGGAAGTTTTTTATAGATTTCCTATGCATGACTAGTAAAATATGCATATGATTTTTACATTATTTGCATCTCAAATTTAAAAAAAAAAAAAAATCAAATGTTGATTCCATAGGAGAGTATTCGAGCCAAGAAGGTAGGCTACGAGGATCCCATCAACCCCAGCTACGAGGCTACCAGTGACATGTACCACCGAATCGTCACAGAGATTCTGCACCGCATCAAACAGAAAGGTGATAGGAAAACAGCTGTCATGGTGGCCACTCACAACGAGGATACAGTTCGATTCACAGTCAACAAGTGAGCGTTTTAATATTGTTTCAGTCATTATTTAAATTTATTTCAAAAGCAATAATTGTAAACAACTTTTGGAAAACTTTCAGTTTCGTTTTTTATAATTTCTGACAGGAGACTGAATCCAATAAAAATGCATTGATTCATTTGAAAATAAAATTGGAATTCCTTTTTCTAAAAAACTCGGGAATGTTGGTTGAACTTTTATACTATTCAAAGGATTTTTTATTCTCGCCATCCTATAAACCTAAAGAACCTTTACTAGTAAAATAATTTCTTGTATAAACAAAACAACTTGAATCAATCAATCATAAATTATTATTTAGATAAAAACATCCATTTGTATCATAATTTACAATAATTTTTATAATTGTAAATTCACATAGTTCGATAAGAAATATTAACATTTGTATGACTCAATCAGAATAATAGCAATTTATGTAGAAAATATTAAAATATTTTAGTCAGTTCTTTGTCTTTTTTTTACTTAGTCAATAAAGTTCTCTCTATTTAAGATAAAATTTTGAAACTAAATGCGAATTTTCGCATGTGATATTCAAAGACAAAGTTTCTGCTAATTTTTCAGAGTATTCTTTTTTATTTATTTGAGTGGGAGAGTTATTTTATATGGGAAATTGTAGTCCATTATCCAGTTTTTATCTTTAACTTGATGTGTTGACCATTAAATGAATTTTTTATTTTAAAATTGAAGAGATAATTTCTGTTTCAGGATGGAGGAGATGGGCATTAAGCCCGAGCACAAAGTAATTTGCTTTGGACAGCTTTTTGGGATGTGCGACCAAGTGAGCTTCTTGCTTGGTGAGTGTGATATTTTATTTGTTATTAATGCACTTCTAAATAAGCAGTATACATGTTATAAAATGTGGAATTTTTTCTGGATTTACCCAACTCAATCTAACATTGAATCATGCTAACAATCAATATTTTTGAGAAGGGCTGAGTGACTGGCTCTCGGTACCACAAGTTTCGGGTTTGAATCCAAACAGTGCTGTGGATGTTTGCAGTGGTTCGGAATCTACTTTAAGCCGTAGGTCTCGGTCTCATATCACCGTAGAGTGTCATAAGAGCCCAATCAGACGTCTTGCCCACATCATTCCCAAACTGTAAAGGGGCAACTTAGCTCTAGGCACAGTGATATGATGTAGTAGTAGTGTTTTTGAAAAAAGTTCTGAATTTCAACTGTTTCCGGTTCTTTCGTCAGATTTCTTGTCTACTTAAGATTTCTGCTTGCAGTCAAACAAGTTGGAAAAAAAAAATAATAAAAAAATGGAGCCCCTCAGCAAGCAAATGATGTAATGTAGCAAATTTTTTTTATAACCTTGTAGTGTAAAATGTAATTGTAATTTACTTGTATAAGTTTCAATTTATCTTGACTTAATAAGCGTATGGTATGATATTTATTTTTATATTATGCAGGTCAATCTGGCTATTCCGTGTACAAATACGTTCCTTACGGCCCCATTGACGAAGTGATCCCCTATTTGTCTCGGAGGGCACAGGAGAACCACGGAATGCTGAAAAAGTCCCAGCGAGAAAGGAAACTGCTGTTCCGCGAGATCTGCAGGAGGCTGATCACTGGGCAGATTGTCTACAAACCTGTTGGAAATTACAGACCCATATGAATGCCCTCTCATTAGAGTTTTATTTAATGAGGCAGGTTGTTGCTATGAATTAGAGGTTTTTATGGCTTCAAAACAATATTAGCACTGTGTTTTTTACACATCATGTTCTTATTTTGTGATTACGTTTTTGTTTTGGACATTGGCAGAACATTTCCAATGTTGTTACAAGAAATAAATTTAAACCCCCCTTTTTTTGTTTGAGGAATCACTACGTTATAAATAGGAAAGAATGTAAAATTATTCACTTGGTTCTTGTACATTTTAATAAATATCAACAAAATATAGTAAAACTGTAATTTATATAAATCCATGTCCACGTATTTTTTGAAGTTACAAACTAAAGCTATATATAATATTTTTAGCAGATAAATCTCATTTGTTTTTGTTAATTAGTTTAAGCAATTTTTTTAAGTCATTGATAAAAAGGCATCCATTTGAAGGATGGACTGTTCAAGTTCACTGTAAAAAAAAAAAAAAAAATGTTCACGTCGTTCTTTTCTAAATTGAAAATGTAAGTTAAATGTTAATTTTGGAAGTAAAATCTTTTTTTTTAATGTTGAATCTCATTTTAAATTGTTATGAATTTCTTTTTCATTTTTTTTTATTTAATCATAATGTTGAACTATGGTTATTACAACAGATTTTGAAGGTAATGTTAATTTTTAACTGCATTTATTTTGAAAATTGTTGTAATATCCGAGAGCCATGTGCATCAGAAGCTTCTTTTGCATACGAAAAATGAAGTAATTATTTACTTAACCAGAAGTGTTTCAATTTCAAGAACTATTGTGTTATTTAATGAAAGCAAGATACACAGCTTTAAGAATATTTTATTCTTCAAAGACAAATCTTGTTTTTTATGGATCTTTCCCTTAATAAAATCCTATTTTCATAGATGTATATAATCAATAGAAAAAATATGAAAAGATTTGGTTATATGCCATAAAATATTATTCATACTTCCACAGAATTTTTTAGTTCTGGTATATTAAAATTCAGCCCACTTTTTTGGTGAATTGTAAGCCAGAAATGACAAACTACTACATTGTCAAGAATTCTTGCCACAGGTGAATGTTAATGCATAAGTACCAAATTTTTTTTTTATAGAAAATTATTAAAAATCATGATACCATACTTAATGTATATTCTTTATGTGATATGTTTTGTGCTAAAATTGTATGAACTGTGATTTTTGTATTGAATTCTTTCTTGAAGCATTTCTGGTTTTTGTAATCTTGAATGATGGATGTATATTTTAAAAATAAATCATTTTTGAACTTCTTATGTCTTTCATTATTGGCCATTTTGTTTTTTTGGAATACAGAATTATTGAGTATGTACTGGAGGGGCCTGCATGGCCGGAGCTCAATGCCACAGATTTCGGGTTCGAATCCCGGCGGTGCCATGGATATTTGTAGTGGTTTGGAATCCACTTTAAGCAGTAGGTCCCGGTCTCCTATGACTGTAAGAGCGTCACGGAGCCAAAGTCAGACTTCTACCTACGGGTGCTCCATCAGAACAGATGCTGCATCCCTCTCTCCTCCTTCCATGAGGGACACAACAACAACTTGATTTGTAGACTGTATAGCATTGCCTTTAATACATCGTTAGGCTTTACATGCAACAAACAATTTGCGAAATAGAAAAATCCAAATAAATTGCAGGTATAGGATACCTGCAATTCATTTTTAGTTATAAAAAAAATTAAACATAAGTGTAAAATAAAAACTGTGCGTCAATTACTGAAATTGTGATTACAATTCATTGCACATCTAAATTTTGTAAATACTATATTTTTCTGAAAATGTTTTTTGTAATATTAAAACTGAATTAAAAAGTCCCATATTCTCCTTTTTGTAAAAGAAGAATACTGTTGTGCCAAATTGCTTTAGCTATGTTGAACTACAAAATTGTATATTTATGTGCATGGCATACATGTTTTATTCTGAAATATGTGATGTCCTCTCCATTGTAGCATCTTCAAAAGCACCAGTGATTGCAGAATCATTTGGTAAAAGTAAAGCTGCCATATATTCCTGTGTTATTTCTTAATCGGAACTCCACTTCTAGTTTCATTAAATGGTTTGATACATCATGTTCACACTAAAGCTCATTTTCACTCATGGACACTTGATTCTCACAAAACTGTTTCCTGTACGTTTATTTTAATAAAGAGAGAAATATGTCTATTTTTACACAAATTCCTCAGTTCAGGAGGGGGATTCAGAAATAACGGTATGTTTCTGAAACAAATTTCATTTTTTTAACGCAGAAGGAAAATAGTTGGTTTGTTGCTCTACGGTCATCTTGTGCACAAGGGCTAAACAGACCAGGCTTTACAGTTTGTAAGTGGTTTGGAATCCACTTGCAAACATCCATGCCACCGTCAGGATTCAAACCTATAACACCAAAGACCAGAGCGCTAGCCACTTGCCTGCAGGAAAATAGTTGAGTAAAAGAACTATAAAATAAATGCTATACATACTAATTTATTAGAAGACAAGAAATTGTTTCAATTCTTTTGGAGCAAACATTTATTGTTTAATAGATAATTGTAGTTAAGAATGTGAATTCTATTTTTTACAATAATTGCTGACTTATATGCAATTATTAAATGTTATGTTGCTGTAGTTAATAACTATAAAGATATTCAATACCTATTAATAACAAAACAGGTAAAAAGCAAACTGTTCAATAGTTCAACTCATTTTCACTCAAATGTTTAAAATAACTATTTGTCAATAAACAATTCATTTTTGTTCTGGACTTAGTCAAGATTGCAAAACATCGAAGCTTTATGATAATAATTAAAAAAGATAAAATTACAAAACAACTTTTTATTGTTCATTTTAATTTACATAAAAAGAACCGATGACTTCATGCTAGCAACTGAAATAAAGATTCAAATATTTTTTTTGAAACGAGTGGCACATGTATTTTTTAAAACTATAATCAGTTTATTTTGTAAACAGTAATGCAAAAGAAAAAGGATTTTTTAATTCTTAAAAAAATTTACAATAAACTATTGAATTACCCATAATACTAAGAATTTCTTTTATAAACAAAAGAATAAAAGCTTTTAAACATATGAGGAAACCACCCTACTGAAAAATTACATAAATATTATTTAGCTTAGTTTAAAACCAGATTGAGTTACTTTAGCAACCTAAATGTGCAGCATTTTCACAATTAATAAGTAATTCAAATGTACAATTATAAGTACAAAAGAAAAAGAAAAAACTATCAATGTGATTTGAAAAATGCACATGAATTGACAATGTTTTCCTCCTAATTTTAAGCATTGTTATAACATTATACTAATAATATGAATAATAAACACAGTCATTGAATTATGCACATAATTAAGTGATAATCAGCTAAAATATATGCCTATATTTAAAAGAAAAATATCTTTTTAATATTTAAAAAATAATAATGGTACTACAGGATTCTCAAACAGTACACAAATAGCATTGTGACAATAGCAAGGCATGAACATTTTCTATGATTCTTTTAAGGCATTGATTATTATTTCCACCGTCTGTACCAAATGAAATAACATTTAAATGTCATTATTACTGTGCATATAAGTTTCTCAAATGATTAATTTCTGGCGTTCAAATGTTGTTGAGCACTGTTCCAAGTAAACCTATCTATTATCCACACGAGTAGAAATTTAGTTTCTACAGCATAAAACATAGTTCTTTATGATTTTTTGTTGAAAGAATAATTTTATTTAAGGTGCTTATCAATAAATATATCTTGAAGAATTAACAACTGACATGTGTGAATCAGTACACGTGAAAATGTTTTAAATTTAACATGAATGAAGTACTGTGATGTAAATTCAGAGAAAGAAAGATGAAACTTGTAAAACTCAGTGCTATGCTCACCCGAGGTCTATGAGAAGTGAGTGCCAGCTTTGTCAGTGTCCTCGTGGGATTCAATTGGAGCTCTTGGATGAACTGCTACTGGAGGACGAGGACTGCCTGTCTCTTCGTTTGGCAGTTCTCTTCTTACGGTGCCCAGAGCTCCCGCTGGAGCTGCTGCGAGAACTGTTGCTGGATCTTCTGCCCCGCCTTCGACGGGCAGGAGAGCGGGACCTGGACCGCCTTGTGCCCAGCCTGTTACGCACTGGGCTCCTGCTGTACCGTCTTGTGTAAGGCCCCCTGCGAGTTCTGAGATCGGTGTATCTCATGATTTGGGAGCGTCTTGGCGACCTCCTACGATCAGTGGACCTCGATCTTCTTCCAGAGTAGGGCCTCCTTGCCCGGGGAGAGATAGAGCGTCGATCAGTGGACCTCCTCCTGCGTGATGCCCGCCTGGGTGGGGATGGAGACGGGCGCCTCCTGGCAGACGAGTCCTTCTCCTTGGAAGCGGAGCGCCTGAAACTGGGAGACTTGCTCTTGGATCGGGCCTTTCTTTCACTGGACTCTTGCCTGATTTCTTCTCTGCTACGAATAAACAGAGTGTGGAATTCTCACGATAAAAAACTTATTTAAAATTGATATTAAACCAAACAAACTGCACAAAAATTCCTATTAATAATTTTTTTTAAACAATGTGTGTATTTCTCATAATTATTAAATTATTTAAAGTAGATACGAAACCAAACAAACTGCACAAAAATTCCTATTAATAATTTTTTTTAAACAAAGTGTGCATTTCTCATAATTATTAACTTATTTAAAATAGATACAAAACCAAACAAATTGCACAAAATTCCTATTAATAATATTAATTTTTTTAATCAAATGAAACTAATTTGTTAATATGGTGCAGATTTGAAAAATAATTCAACTTGTGTTCTTTTTTATGTTTGTATTTGAGGTTCAGTACGGATTTATATACATTGTTTTTAGATGCGTTTCAATGGATAATAAATTGATTCTAATTTGAAAAAAAATATCTGCAAATTTTTTCTCAACCAAAAACAATGTAGTATATTATATGCCATTTATTTTATTGAAGATATATCTTATTTAAAATAAATGCAAAACTAAAGATAATGCACAAAAATTCCTATTTTTTAAAATCAAATTATACCAATTTATTACTGTGAAGCAGATTTAACAAAATAATTCAACTTTAAATTCTTTTTTATATTTGCATTACAGGTTGAGTACGGATTTATATACATTGTTTCTAGATGTGTTTCAATGGATAATAAATTGATTCTATTTTGAAAAAAAATATCTTCAGATTTTTTCTCAACCAAAAACAATGAAGAATATTTTATGCCATTTATTGAAGATCATATTTGTTAGAAATCATAATGATGCCACATGATTTTTAAATATTCAGCTACAATTATTATTTCATTTTCATTTCTTCTGAATTTAATGCATTTTGCAGTTAGTGAACCCTATAAAAAACATCTTTAAAAATTTTTAATAAAATTCTTTATTGCATGAATAATTTATTAATTGAACATTAATTAGTGAAAGATTTGTAGATAAAACCTGGTAAAATTAAAATGCATACAATAAATGTTTTATTCGTGTAAAACAGATATTTTTTATAAAATTACTTTGAATAGTGATATAATGAAAATATATCATAATAATTGATTAAAATTTTTTTTTTTTTGCGCAGATATAAGCTGCTTTGATCTTTATATGCCTTACCAATTTAAGTGAGGGAAACAGACAAAACAATAATTTGCATTTAAGCTATGTAGTTTTAATTAAAGATACCTAATTTTATTTAACAACAATAACATCTAATTTGAAACAAACTATAGAAAAAAACTCTTTTTTTTTTTTAACTAAAAGATTGCTTAAACATATTTTTATAAATGGTTATTTGTGCCACATTTTATATTATTATTATTAATTTACATAAGAGGGAGTAAATGTGGGTTTAATTTGCTCTTTCATCTAGAGTAGTGCATATATAGTACAGTAAATTTCCATTTTTACTTTTAATTTCTAACAATTAGGCTAACAATATTAGCTTGTATATTGTTAGATGGATGAAAATTTCGGCATTCAAATACATAAAATTAAATTCATGTTTTCAAAATGTTTAATTTAACTGTAAAAATTAATTTTTAATTATTTTTTTTTTTCTATTTTTACAGAAAATGCAAATGAAGAAAACATGATATAAGTCAATTGATATAAAAAAATTGGCAGTAAAAACTTTTAAAATATATTTTTATGTAATTATAAAACTGCTTAAATAAAAATCTCAACATTTTAAAGAAATCTATGCTTTCATGCTACACATTCTCTCATCACAGTACTAGACTGCATGCAATCCATGGATTGGACACAGCCATGCTCTAGAGCAAACTCAGATTTTAATGAATCTGAAACAGAAGATTATTAGTATAAAAGGTGACCAATTAAGACTTACTTGGAAAATTTTCTTGGTGACTCATCCTCACTTTTAGACATTCTCTGCAATAAAATTAAAAATATTATTTTGAAGCCTTTAATTATCAAACTATACATATATAATTCAATTTAAGAGTATTTTAAACAAAATCATACTTTCTAAAAGATATCCATTTCACTGGGAAAAAAAATGTAAAATCAAAGTCGACTGCATACTTCAGAAACGTTTTTTGATTCAAGATTAGTAATTTATCAATTTTAAGCAAAAATTCTACAAACACACACACAAAAACATTTTATGATTGCAATTTGTAATGGAAGCCATGTAATATTAATTCATGTTTCTATAGCTCAGCTATGAGAAGTGCTACTGGGGCTGTTCTTAATTACAAGGGATTTTACCTGTGGACTTAAATGCCTCAAATTTCAATGCTGAGATTGAGGCCATAAAACGAGCAGTTTTAAATCTTTTAAATTTGTCTACCCCAATTAAGAAAGTTGCTTTTTTTTATAGATTCCCAGTCTGCTATTTTGGCTGTTGCTTCACATACAATAAGTGATTCCCACCAAGTGGAGGAAGTTAAGATGCTTTTTAATCAAGAAATTTCTACTGGCTGGTAAATTGTTCTTCAGTGCATTCCTAGGCACTGCAACATTGCAGGAAATGAAAAAGCTGACATCCTTGCATAAAATGGATGCAATTTGCAACAGCCACGTTTTATTCTGTCTTAACCCCTTACCTGCCGAGGAAAACTTACGAGATGCGCTCCCCAGTGCCACCGTTTTTCATACAGGCGCGCGTAGTTATGCGATGTATTGGAGGAAAAAAAGAAGTGCGTTTTGCAACATAAAACCTTCTTACTTTCACAGAAAAAAATAAAATGTAAAAAAAAAAAAAAAAAAATTCTAAATTTAAAGTATAGAATAACAGTGTAATAAAACAGATGTTAGAACTTATCTGCTGTGTGATATTTCCTAAAACAAGAATTCTTTATTGTTTCATATGTAAAATATGATAGGAGAAATAACTATTTATTTAAAATGTCTAAACTTGTTTTTTATAAACCAAGTCACATAAGCCAAAATCAAATTCATTGCATTGATAGCTGGTTTCACGACGAAACGGAAGCAAAAGAAGAATAAAAAAAGCACGACCTACTCAAACTGAAACAGAAGCAAAAACTGCACAGCTATGACTCACCGTTTCAGAAACATCCCCTTTACCAATACCCTATCCCTTTTCTCTGAAATAATAAAATCCGTTTCAACCATTGTCAAGGTCATTTTGTGGCATTCCAAGACCGTGGGAACAGTTTTCTTTATAGCAGCGCAATGCAAAGGATCGTACTTCGGAAAGGCGTATATATACGCCGGCGGCAGGGAACGCATCGGTTGAGTGAGGCGTATATATACGCCGGCGGCAGTTAAGGGGTTAAGATAATAACTGTACTCCCCCTTTACATAGACCTTCCTCACTCAGTTTTTACGACAAATTTGAAACTTTTGACTGGATATAACTTTTTACAAAGACACTTTTGTCATATTGGTGTGGCCAATATTCCTAACTGTGTCCTGGCACTTTTATGGATCTTACACATTTGGCAACCTACACTGCATTCTCTCTTATGAACTGTTCTCCAGACTACTTTTATAACAAGATTGGTTTTTATTGGGCTGCCAGAGGGCTCATGGCTGATATGGCCTCTGTCCTTAAGTGTGTGGGGGGAATGCTTCTATAGTAACCGATCCATTTCAATTTTAAAAACATTTCATCCATATTCCAGAAAGAAAAAAAAAAGCTTGAATAATAAAAATTACTAGTCACAGTTATTATTCAAACATTTTCAAAACCTGGGTATTAAAATCTCAAATTCCAAAAATTATAAATAATCCAAAGATTTTAAATTGGGAGACAAACAATAAATCATCAAGAAGAATTTGTGGTTACTAATAGTTAATAAACAACAATAATCAACCTATCCAGAAAATGAAGTTGAATCATAGATACAATTTCACCTACAGTCCAGCATTCACTACGAGGTCTTCTACAAATTCGATTGAAATCAGAGAGAGAATGAGTAGAAAGGACAAATATTTTAGTATTCTTACTTCAGGAGAAGGGTTCTTTTTAAAAGACTTTCTTGATTGTTCGGCTTCCATTGGCACAGAAACCTCCTCTTGAATTGGGCGGGTTTCTTCTGGTAAAGGTATAACATCTGGCAGCACAGTGACACTTTGCGGTGCAGGCTCTTGCACATCCCACCGGCGCCTTTCTTTAACGGGATGACCTTGATCCTCCTTGGGAGTTTGTTCCTGTGCAGACATTTCACTAAAGCTGGACTGCTCCAATTCTTTAGTTTCTGCTTCCATGGATGCCTCGTTGGAATTGGAATCATCACATATGCCAGGAATTATACTCTTCCTAACAGACACAACAGGATCAGGCTTGTGAGCAAAAGTATCGCTGGTGTTGCTCGATTCCAAGAAAGGGATTTTGTTAGAAATCAGTTCTTTATCCTCTTTACCTGGAATGTTATCTTTGTGGTACTTAGACGAAACCTGAGATGGTATTTCCTCCGAATCCATTTTACTTTTTAGTGGAGACTCTTCCTTTTTTTTCTCTTCTTCTTCTTCACTTGAATCGTCTTCGGACACATACTGGCTACTGTTATGGATCCTAAGTAGATAAAAAGTTTTAATTGGCAATTATTTTAATCATATATATTGGCAGGATATGTAAAAAAAGAACAACAATTTTAAAAAGGAATAATATTTATTTTTATTATAGCTCCCTTAAACACATTAAAATGTATGTTATCACATGAATTTATGCATATATATATATATATTTAAAATTTGATTCCTTTATCACTTTTTTTTATTTGAAAATTCCACTTAATTTATAGAAATCAATTACAAAAACTTGATTAGTGGGAAATACTTATTTGATATCCATACAAACTAAGTGCGTCTTGTGCATGACTCATTCCCAATGACTAAAGAGTCGTAAAATATATTTAATCCCATGTGTTGATATTTTACAGGAACATCCTTGCAAACTTTTTGATTATGTTTTTAGCAATTAATCTAATTTTTTAAATACAGAATGCTTTATAATGCATATAAAACAAATTGCATCATTAGCATGTTTGGTTCCTTTAAAAATGTGGATGATGTATTCATTTGTTTTAAGAAAGAATGATTTAAAAACAACAACTTTGTAGCACAATTACACTGTGGGATACTACTTTTCCACATAATACTGACCCATAACTTTGTCAGTTTATATAAATCAATTTTCGACTTCCTTTTTCTCCTATCTATAATACAAACAACTTTTTAAAAATTCATTTGAATGAGATTCAAAGTTGCAGAAAAGAAGTTTGAGAAGAGTATAGAGTTCTGCTGCTCAAAATGCTTAACATTGGATTTTCTTAATAAGTCCATAAGATAAAAACCTTGCATTTCTCAGAAGTTTCTCTTTATTTTCTTTATAAAGAAATATTCATTAGTATTATTTTTTTTTTCCATTGGGAAAAAATCAAATTTTTCTCTATATTTTATTTTTATATTTATGTTGTTGTTGTTCTAATGCAGCTGGCAATACACAGACAGTTCATCGTATTAGACCGCGATCTACGGTTTAAAGTGGATTCCGAACTACTAAAAACATCCATGGCATCGCCGGGATTCGAACCCGAAACCTGTAGTACCGAGCTCTAGACACTCAGCCATCAGGCCCCTATTTTTACATTCATAAATGTAAACAAAGTTAAAGAATTTGCCATGGTTATTAATGCAATAATAATGCGATGTATGCGATCTTTTATATTTTAGCCATTTTCAATATTAAATAATACAGCAATCCACATTATATATCTCATGTCCAGAAAAAGGAAAAAGGGTAATATGCTGATATTAAATTGATGATCTTATGTCAGTTAAATCACTAACAGTGGTAATTAGAAATTATAAAATGGTATTTGAAAGTAAAATATTAATTTTTAATAACAAATATACTGAACAAACATAGAATTATTTTTGTCTCATATGTATAATTTTCTATTTATGTTAAAATTTAAAAAAAACCTTAATAAAATTTATAAGTATTTATATTTTAAAAAATTTATAAATATTTAAAGTGAATTATCACAGTGAAATAAAGTGTATAATAATAATAACCTGAAAAGTTCATTAGCCAGAGACTGGAATTCCTTATTCTTCATTTTCATATCCGAATCTTTGCTGGACTTCACCAACTCATGGTCAGGCTGTTCAGCAGCACGGTTGGAGTCCGGCAATCTTTCTCGTTCTCTGCGATTCCTATGCGAGTCGCTTGCTTGCCGCCTATCATACGGACGGCTTGACCGGGAATCGTGTTCATTGAAATTTTCTCTTCGATCATTTCTCCTGTAGTTAAAGCGGTCATTATTGTCTCGCTGGAAATTGGAAGTAACAACTACAGTGCTCCTCAACGGTGAGCCTCCAGACCAATCACGTGGAGTTTTGGCATTAGGAGGGGGAGAAAAGTCAGGGCTGGAAAAAAAAATGGAAAAGAGATATGAGAATTAATATAAGAGTGCTATAAAGCTGCTTCAATGTAATTTATCAGCTTATTTTAATTTCCATCAATCAGGATTCAAAAGTCGTAATTAGTTTTTCTTTCATTAAAAGCTACAAATCAATTGATATTTTATAAGTTCTTATTTTGTTTATTTAATTACCTCGCCAACAATTAAAAGGAATAAATTAAAGAAATATATTTTTATAGTGAATTCTGATGTGAATTTCATCACGTGTGAGAAATGGAATCTAACTATTCCTGTATTTTACCAGTTGTACATCAGTTTCTTTAAAAGTTTAACAAAAATGTATATGTGAATGCCATGAATATATTTTATATAAAAACAATTATACAAAAATTGCTCTTTTAATGTTATTTTATATTTTTAGAAAAAAAGTCTATTGAAATTCCTTTAATGAAATTTTTAATATTACAAAGTACAACATTTTTTAGCATAATTATCCCCTAAATTAAGTTATTTCTTTGGGAGAGAAAAAAATTCTTTTTAAAATCTTTGTTTACTTTCAATATAATTCACAATATATATATATATATATATATATATATATTACTCAACAAAGCAATTTGTTTAAAAAGAAATACAAATCAATTATTTAAAAGAAAATATTGCATATTGATAAGAAGTAGTAGAAAACATGCAGAAAATGTGAAGCTTGTCATCAAAATTTTTAATCTCTTTCACTAATGCTTACCTTTCTAATTAATTCCAGAATTTCTTTATTTAGATAAAAATTACAGCATATATATTTTTTTTATAAATCAAATTTTATTTTTAAGCTATTTATGCATGCAAACTTAAGAGTGCCTGATTTCTATGTTACAGCTGTTAATTACTTGCAAGATAAAATTGTGAGTACAAGTTAAGTGTCCGATGAATACCACGAAACAGAAATTGAAATAAAAAGAAACTATACGGAAATTTAATGAAAGTTTAAATTTTGTACACAATTTTTTTTCTTCTTTTTGCTGAATAATGTTTGTGACTCAATTTCTATACCATGCATATCTGTGAGATAAAGCAGTTAAATTTCTATTTTAAGAAAAATTGACCATTACCCAAGCCTTCCAATTCTCTTAACACTACCAAGTGCACTGAGGTCACTGATTATCCTCCTGAGCTTTGCTTCTTCCTCAAAAGTCCTAGTGAGAGAACTAAGAATGAATGACAATCAAAGAGTGCGAAACCAAGCGCTTGCCAAGTGGTGCATCCAGATATCAAAAGTTCAGAATACAAGGAATCATCCATTAAGTGGGCCAAAATAAAGGGCAATGTAATTTAAAGCTGCTTCAAAACTGCACAATAAATGTAAGAAGTCTATACATGACCAGGGATGAGAAATCAGCAGAAAAAAATGTCTGAACCCTGAATTTTTTCTGCAATTTTATTCAGTTATTTTTACTAATAGATTTAGGGGAACCTGATGGCCGAGTAGCTAGTGCTCTGTACCATGGATGTTTGTGGTAGTTCAGAATCCACGTAGGATCGTAGAGCTTTGCAGGAGCATTGTTACTCCGAGTCCGTGGCTTATCTTCAAGTTACACATCCCTGGGTAGTGCTAAGTAAGCAATGTCTGTGCAAGCCTTATGGCATAAAAGATCATGGTCTAAGTATTTACCAACTGCGATAGAAAAAAAACCTAATGGATTTAGAAGAATTTGTCAAATAAATTCAAAGTAATTTTATTGATAACAGTTATTTCATATCAAAGTATTTTTTTACAATTTTAAATGTGTGCTTGCATGTGCTTGCAGATATCCCAGTACTTTAAATTTACCTACAAAAATATATTTTTTATAAAAATAAAACCAAATGAACTGGTCTTAAAGTATTATAGAATAGAGGAAGACAAAAGAAATTTATGCATTTTAATTGCAAAGATGCTCTATTTGTAATACATTAAATCTTATTTATTCTTAACAACTTCCATAAGATCTTTCATTTTGTAACACTCCCGCCCCTCCTTTACCTACCTCGTTTTATCTGGGAAATATATCCTCCATTTTAATCAATTTTCAATTTAATTTATTAATGTTTGATTATTATGCTCAAATTCAATCGCTTTTTGTTGTCTTTTAACTATCTAACAATGAAAAATGTTGGATTAGAAATAAATAACAACAATAACATCACCCTAAAAGAGAAAACATCCCTCATGAAAAAGTTCCAAGTTAAAAATGCTTTTAATGCGATTTTAAATTATTATTATTATTATTATTTTTTTTTTTTTTTTTGAAAAAGCTATTGATGTCAGATATTATCTTTAAATATCCATGAGATATATATATATATATTTTTTTTTGTCATTTTTTCAAAATCGTGAATATTTATAAGCCCAACTACACCTAATAAGGAAAATTAGTCAGATAGACTTAAAAGGAGCAGCATAGGGGAAGGGAAGGGGAGGAAAAACTATTTAGGGAGTATTTTAATGGCAATAAAAAAAAAAAAAAGTTTTAATCATTGAACTTCTAGATGTAACAGCATCAAAAGAAAAACTCGATGAAAAATTTCCGCATCATTATACTTATATTTTTCTAAAACAGCTTTGTGTATCATCTGTTTGACTAACAGCAAAAAAATCAATGTAGTACAATTCCTGTATCAATTTTATGAAATATCACATTTTTTTAAAGAACAGAATAGACACAGAAAATTGTCTTACTATTTTAAAAGAACTGGTCTGATAAAAAAATTGTTAATGTTAACAGATTTACAAATTTTTTTTTTTTTTTTAATTTAACCCTTGCATTTTATATATAATCATTGCTGGCATAAAAAAAAATTATAAATATACATATATATAAAGTTTAGAACAAAATCAAGTAATTATCTATTTCCTTTATTATTGCTTAAAAGTACTAACGTATATTAGAAATGTAAATCTAATTATTTTCTTAAAAATTATCAAAAATAAAATTCCAAACATGAATATTATTTAATTTATAACTTGAATAAGTTAAGAATAAAAAATTTTTTAATTTCATCACTGATAATTCAATTGATAAGAGAACTTACTCTTTTTATAGTACTGTTATGATTTACAGTGTTTATAAATTTAAAATATAGTAGTAATACATATTATATTAAATTTAGTGACACAGTATAATATAGTGAATAATAGTATTGTACACCCATTTTATTACACTAATACTACACTTAGCCTAATATCTATATATCTAACCTGTAAATATCTTGTTCCTCAAAATACAAGTTTACAGCCATACAAGCTTCATAAATTTTTTTATTTAATAGGCAAGGGGAGGGGAGGGGGCTAAGTACCAGAATATAAAAGCAAAAACAAGGTAAAATCACAATTGGGCAATAAAAATACAAATCTTTTTGTTTTAGTTATTGTATGAACCTAAAAATAAAATAAGAGTTATTTTTGAAACATTTACATATACAAATATTTAAAAAAAAAAAAATCACCTCCACTCTCTATTTCTACGATTTTCTCGCAGGATGTGTCGGGCATCTTTCTGGTTTGTTGTATCTTCGTCAGACTTGGAAGCATATCTTTAAAAAAAGAATTTTTTTCTTAAATAGAATTATTTTGAATTTATTAAAATAATAGATCCGCCAAACTTACAATACTAAAAACATTTCATAACAAAAATATCTATACTACTCCTAATAAAAACAGTACCATTTTTTTAAAATTATTATAAGTACAAAATGAAGAAACCTTACACTATAATATTAATAATAAAAAATAACAAAAAATAAATAACTATTAGAATCCTCAATTTTTATTTATAAATAATAAAACCTAATGTTTTGTGGTTCAGGTTTATGCATTTATCTGTGAATTAAAATTTTACTCATTTAAACATAAGATTGCAGATGAATCTAAAAAAAATATGATATAACAACAAATTCTTTATAAAACAGTTTATCATATTTGAAAATTTGTTGAAACTATAATTGAGAAATATTTTCAATGCACTGAAAATGAATAATGCAAACATATTTGAATATCACTTTAATAATAGATTTTCTTCTTAAAAACTAAATCAATTCACTTGAACCAAAATTTAAAATAAAATATGCAAGAGTAAGAATTCTGAACTGACCCAAACCTGCTTTGAAGAAGATTATTTCTGGGAGCAGGATCTTCAGGATTTTCAAGAACTGAGCTGGGAAAGAAAAGAAAAAAAATCCATTTAAATAGGTGTGAAATTTCAAAAAGATGTCTGTGCAACACTCAGAAAACTACAAAAGGTATTATGGCTAATCATATTATACTAAGAATTGAAACTAAATATTTTATAATTATAAAAATATATAATCAACATAAATTGTAGAATTTTGATTTAAAAGAACCAAAATTTGAGTTATACATGTAACTATAATTCAAATTTTTGTGTGTGATTAATATATTTTGCATGTATTTTTGTTTAGGAAAAAAGATATTTTATTGATCAGAGTTCGTTAATTTTTTTTCATCCATGGACCCTTTGGCAAAATAAATACTATTTAGTTTATCTCTGCAAAAAATTTTGCTTAAAATTTTTAAAAATAAACAGCAGCAAATAAAAATTAAGAGATAAATTGTAAATCTACATTTGCAGTAGATTTGCAATAAATCTACTGTTCATTATGTAGCACTAGATTTGCCAAATTGCAAATCTACTGCTACATAATGAATTGTAAATACTACACCAACTGAAATGTATAATTTATATCAAAATTATGTAGCAATACATTCTGGATAGAAATAAGTTTAGAAGAAAGTAATATTCAATGCATGTTTTCACCATTTGTAATTTTTAAAATGGATATCAACAAACAAATTGAATAATAATTAATATATTTTTAAAGCTAATTTTGTACAATGTTTTCTGTTGATTCCTCAATAGATGAAAAAAGTTCGAATGAAGTTACATTTTAAAGCTACAAATGCTATACAGAAAGTAATGTTAATAATTAACTATGATAATAATCAAAATCTTCATCTCTGTAGCAAAAATAAGATTACAAAATGTCGTCTCTCTTTGTTTTCATCCTAATTCTTAAATATGCATTTCTTTCCAATTTCCATTTTTTAAATATATAACTCTACAATCCCAATACTCTCCAGAATTGAAAAACGTTTTATTAATTTTATGCATAAGGATCAAACAAATCTTGATAGATTTATAATAATTCACAAGAATATGCCTAAATTGTTTTGAAGATGATACGAGATTCTTAAATTTCTCATTCTGAAATTATGCTTGACGGTTATACAATGTTGCAGATAATAGGCAGGAAATTATATGATAGTTTGATCATGGATTGCATAGAATGGTAACATACAATTTAACAGTGGAAATGAGTGAATCAATCATTGGTGATAGATGTGCCACAAAGCTGCTTTGAAAATAATAACGCCAGAACAGAATTTAATTATCAAATTTTTCTTTTATTATCATATCAACTAAAACTTTAAAACTTAAAATCCATCCTAAATGACATTTATTTCCCCTCAGATGCATTTCTTTTTGAATCTGTTCAACTTAGAAGCTTCCCCAATTTCCTAGTTATTGTTGATCAGATTATACTTATATCAGTTCAAGAAACAAGCATAAAATTTCAACCGGTTCGGACAATTCCTTCTTGTTCTTATTTTAAGGCAATAAACATATGTGTGGTGTATATGCATATACACTCAAGAGCCAAAACATTATGGCCACCCCTACATTTTGCAATGAACTCGCCTGGATGACGTGGAAGGCACGTGATCAGGTGGAAGTGGTATTTAACTGGTATTAAGTGGTGGTATGAATCCATGCCAAGGCGGGTTGAAGCTGTGTTGCCAACTCGGGCCAGCTGTGGGCCAACTCGTTATTGACAGGTGGTCATAATGTTTTGGCTCTTGAGTGTATACTCTGTGTGTGTGTAAAAAGCAATACAAAAATAATACATACTCAGATGGAGGAGATGGCCTTGTGGGTAGAACCACATCTTTTATGTTACGCAGCCTGGCCTGAGCTTGCTTCCAGTGTGGTGGGGTCTCGCTGCCCGAGCGACTGGTGGATCGGGAAGGGGTGCGGTAGCGCTGTGCAAAAAAAAGTGTAAAGTTTACTACACACAAGAAGAAATAAACAACATATGTACAGGTGTCAACTTCAAAATCACAAAAAAACGTACTTAAAAGTGTTACAAGTACTGCAGGGGGAGGATTTAATTTCAAAAATATAGTAAAGAAAAATGCTATTGAGAAAATTATGTATTTATTAATTAAAAATACTTTTTCTTTAAAACATTAAAAAAAAACTTGTTAACAGGTCATGACAATTGCAGATTTTAAGACATAATCATATGTTACAAATTCTTTAAAAAAAGAATAACAATCTATAATTTTTGAGATATTTCTTTTTATTTCTTAAAATTAGAATGGAACTGTTAAATGATTTAGTCTTCTTGGTAAATTGAAGGCAGTGGCATGCATGAAAACTAAAACTATTCTAAATTGCCCCTTCATAATTGTTTTCTCTTCTGAATTATTTGATGCAATTTTACAACTAGTATTTAACTATTTATATTATTATTAAAACATACTCCAAAAATCTTGCATAAAGATTAAACTTTTGTTTATCAAATCAATTTCTTTGCTTACTAAATAACAATAAAACTATAAATATTAAAATTCAATGCATGAAAAAACTTGCCTAGTTATGTTAACATTTTTTTTTTCCTTTAAATCTCTGGCTCTAAATAAATTTCAAAAATTTAACATGACTAACCAATATTTGTCCCGGAAATTTTTTAAAAAGCAGTCCTACAGCATGAAAAAATGAAACTAACATCCCTTTTATAATTTAATAGCACAAGAAATTTAACTTTGACATTTTATTCAAAAACATGTTTATTGATATTTTCATATTTAATTTGATTATCATTTCCTTTACTTAACACATGCCTGCAATTTGATCTGCCCATAAAATGTTTTAAATAACCAAAATATGATATTAAAATAATGCATTCTCAAACAGTTCAAAGCAACATTTAACATTATAATGTTAAGATTTGTATTACTGTAAGCATATAAAATATATAATTTCCTTGGTTCAATTTTAAAAATGTAAATCAGTGTACGTTTCTTACCATAAATCCTCTTCCCTTGATCTTTCGACCCGACCTTGATCGAGAAGGACGGTGATAGTTGAAATTTTCTCGAGGAGAAGGCCTAGAAAATAAAAATATGTAGTTTCTTTCAACATTCCATTATATTACTTTTTGAAAATGAAAAACCTCTAGCATTTTATGCAGTACAGCTTAGAAATCATTTATCCATCAACCTTCTAATATATAACAAATAGATATTTTTTAAATATAGCTCCAATTAGATAAAGAACATGGTAACAGTAAATTAAAAATATTAAGGAAAAAAAAAAAGAATGATTAAACATTATGAATAATTTTAATTGTTTGCATAATTAAAATCTGTTTTCAACAAATATAAAATTTGGATGGCATTTGTTTTATTCTTATAGCAAATAAGATGTTTTTAGAATAAATTTATAGCAGTTCTATAAAATAAAATAAAAATTTAGAAAATAGTAATCTGAATTTTTTTTTTTTTTTAATAATTTGCCATAACATTTAAGGGAAAAAATATTTCAAAGACAGAAAATACTAATTCAACTACAAAAAACTTAAAATTAACTATAATTTCAAAAATCCCATTTTTTAAAATTTAACAGGTGGTACAAATTAACAAAAAGTACCTATTCATCAGGTTCAGCAGTTAGTTAAGCTGGAATGGACTTCACCTGAATATATTTAATTTTGTTGCTGACTTACATATCAATATGAAGCTTTTTTAGACTCAGCCATTTCTTGACAAACAGGTTAAGTAGCATAATATCTCCATTTTTTTAAAAAATAAAAACACTTTAAATTATCTAAACAAACACTTTCCAATTGCATTCTCAGAATAAGATAGTGCTTTATATTTCAACAAGTAAATTTCACAAGCATATGAAAAAAAGTAAAAAGCAAGTTTATGAAAAAAAGAAGCATATGAATAAAAAGTTTAAGCATATAAATAAAACTTAAATTTAGCTCATGTTTGCTTGTGCTGCGGCAATAATCCATTCTGTTTTTTTTTTTTTTTTTCTAAATTAAATGCTAATTAAATTTGGGGGCTTTTTCATTTTGAAGAGAAAGTATCTCAGCTCTAAAAGTTAAAAGGGGAATAAATCAAAAAAGAACCACAAAGTAACAATTATAGGTAAAGTGTAAGACAGAAAATGCAACTTAAGAATATAAGGTTATTAGATCTACCAACCTTTAAACAATCAAAAGTAGAATTTCAGTTAAAGCATGGAAGCTTGATTAAAATGATCTTTTTATCAATAATGAAAAGAATAGAACATATGAAGTTCAATACCATTTAGGACTCAATACACTTTATATTTTGTAATTCAGTATGTTATAAAAAAGTAAAATGTATCAAGTGATAAGACTACTACTACAATTTTTTTATATGTGGGAAATAAATCTTCACATTAATTTGGCAATGGATGTCAAACCACGAGAAAACAATTATACAAGTTCAAATACAAAACCTCTACAGCTTTTTGAAATTAACAGTTTCTCTAACTGATTAAATTATTAATTAAAATATTTTTGTAATAAGACATGCCACTGAAGAACCATTGCTACTGACCTTCTCTTATCTCTGTGGATGGGTGATGTTCTCCGCATGAGGAAATTGTTGACTGGGATGGTGGGGATTTCTTCTGGGTCAACAGTACACTCCTCCTCTCGTACAGAAGTTCTGAAATGGATATACATGAAACACACATTTTTTAGAGCATTGCATATTTAACATTTTTTAGCATTAGAGACACTACTTTGAAAATGTCTGTGAATGTTTATGTACTTTCTATGTTGTATGCCACTGAAATAATCTTACATATTGATGAATGCATATAAATGCTTACAGCAAGAGCTTCTGTAACATGGAGTCGATTGAGCAGTTTGCTTTAGGATTTTTTTTCATGTGGATTTGAGCTTTTGTTGACGTTGACTGCCAAAAAGTGACACAACACTGTTCACATTTTTGCCTAGCTGTTGCTATTTATTTCAAGTAGATCCCATCCCCAAAATTAACAGTTACGATAAACACTGGGTGAAAAAGCGAGCAGGTTTCGTATAGTCATTGGGCAATCAGAATCAACAAAGCTCCAAATCCATACAAAAGTGAAAGTTTCATCAGTGTACGATTATAGAATGTACTGAACTATGAAACTGCAGGTTTAAAAAGAGGCACAATACATGCATTTTCTTTTAAGTGGGAAGTGAAAATATAACAAAGAGAAAATAAAAAAAGCACACAAGAAATGAACTGTAAAAATGATAAAATAAATGCAATAAGCCACAAGTTACCTAGTTTCCTTGTGTTCTTTCTTTTCCTTTTTGTGCTTTTTTTGGTGCTTGTGCTTCTTCTTGCGCTTGGAAGATTTCTCCTTCACGCTTTCACTTTCAGAGCTTGACGAAGACTCTGTAACTCTTTTACCTGCAAAAGAAGAAAATTTTTAAACTAACTTTGAATTAAAAGGATTTCATTTTGTTAAGCCAATTCTTTTTTTAATTCTTCGAATTTCTGAATATTTGTTCGAATACTTTTAAAAAATAAGTTATTTATTAAACTCAAAATGATTAAATATAAAGTTAAGATGGAAAACATATTGAAAACGACAAATTAATTTTAATTTAAAATTTCTTTCAATATAATTAACTGGCATGTCTGTTTGCTACATTTAGTTATGGTGACTATTGGATACAATTTTTTGAAATAGACAAGAGAACTAAAAAATTGTATTTAATGATCTAGCAAAACTATTTGGTGAGCTAATCTAATGATCTAGCAAAATTAATTATCAATCAGAGCATATTTGAACCATCTAAAACAGCTATTATAAGAACAGTATATCAATTTATATAACAAACATTATTGTTTCTTTTCTTTTTGGTTTTACTCTGTTATAATCAGACCATTGATTGTGTAGAAAGGCAAACACCAGGTTTTAGGAAATCAATGAATAAACTACTTGTTAGTCATGCTAGTCAAATAGGTACAACATAAAGCACTTTTTAAAGAAAAAACAATTAATATTTAAAGAGGACTTTTTTATCCATTTTTCTATTATGCAATTAATTTTAATAATTAAAATAACTTTTATTGTAATTCAATTTTCTCTTTCCATACTTTTCACCCCATAACCCCACTCTGTTATTGGTCAGACTTGGCTACATATGAATTTTTCACACAATCAATGATCAAATTATATATTTGTTTTCTGCACAAAAGCATGTTTCTGTTGGCCAAATAATTTTTGAATCACAATATTTAGCATTTGAAATTGGAAAACACATAAATAAAGAAATTAGCATTTAAGAAAGAAGATCCTCACTATTAATTTGGTATTAAGACACAATAAGAAAAAAAAATAATAAAAATTAAGTGAACGATCAAAAAGTGAACAATTGTGCTTATTTTAGCCTTCATAACAAATAAAATGTGTTTTGGGTGTTATAAAGTTTGCAAGATATTAATTATTTTGAAATATTATACAGTCATCTGTCAATAATGAACTAATGCCATTTTGGGGGAATTTAAATTTTTCTGAAAGTTGTTATAAAGTATTCAACTGAGAAGGATGGCGATCATTACAAAAGTATACTTGCCAATATTTGGAAAACTTTATTCACATTACTTCACTTCTAAACAATCATATATATAACATTTAATCTAGATCGAAAACAGTGTAATGTTTTGGCATTAGGAAGTATCCAATGTCAATTAGGGAAAAATTAAACATTAAAAAATATATATGAGTAATTGTTGGAGGTGCTTGCACTACTTTATGAAAGCAAAACAGTTCGAAAGTACAATATTTCCAAAATCATTAAGAGAATTTATTATTATTTTAAATATAATTTATGGATGATTCAGAAAAAAACAATAAAAAAAAAAAAAAAAGATGTATTGATCCATCTATAAAAGTTTAACAAAGTGAGTTAGGATGTCTTACTTTTTTATTCAATTTTTCATATGTTGCCCTGTTTTCTGTAATTTAATACAATTTGGAAAATGCATACAATGCAACTATTTCTCATTAATTAGATTATTTAAAATTAGAAGAAATTCAAGTAATTTATCATGTTAAGCTGTTTATACAAATACAATACATAAGTAAATAAGATAAAAGGAGTACTTTTTTGTTTCAACTTGAGTACTAGCTCTCCACAGTTAGATATTTTAACATCTTTAACAGGCCGACAATTTTTATCTGTTTTAATTGATTCGATCTTGGTCACCACTTCGTGACCATTAATCACTTCCCCGAATACGGTGTGCTTCCTAAAAGTGAAAAGCAATAGTCAAAATTTTTGCTTTATAAACGTTACAAGAGTTAAATTAATCTAAGAAACTAAAAATTCACAAATATCTCTAAGAAAATTTTCAGCCAGTTGTTTTCTTAAGAATATTATGGAAACTCTGTGCATCCTGGGCTCATCCTTCTCAAACCACATTGCAAAATTATAAATTTTATTATATAAGGTACATAATACTTATCGTAACTGACTAGTAATAATTATTTAATTCAAATATTAAAAGATGTAACTTTACTACTACTGAACAAATATATAAAATGATAAAATACAAAAAATTTGCTGTCTATAGAAATGAAATGTAAATCATTAATAAAAGACAATGAGGATATTGGGAGCAAAAAACTTTAATAAATCAAAAAACAAACACAGGAACATTAATAAAAAAGAGAAGCACATTATAATACATTCAATGGCCCATTCATCACCTAAACGTCATTAAACAAAACATTCCACTCAAATAAACACTACAAAAGTAATTTATTAACTGTTTCATTGAAAGAACAGAAAGATCTTCACTGTTAAGACTTTGGTACCACAGGCTTCAGGTTTGAACCCTGGCAGTGGCATGTTTGTTTGTTAGTATTTCAGAATCCATGTTAAACTGTTGGTTGCAGCCTAATTAGCCCAAAGTGTGCAAAAAATGGTCATAAAGCAACAAACCAAATCACTGTTAAGACATCTGTATAGTTGGTCATTTTTGTGCCTCTGTTAGAAAAGCACAAATTCTGAATGAAACCACCAGGAAACAAAATGCACCATTTTAAGATATTTTGGTCTGCACAGGCGACTATTTTTGTATCTGTGTATATACTAAACTCATGAAGTTCAAAACTGTACAACCATGTTTGGTTGTATCTCCCGTAGGCCTTTTAGAGAATTTTTTCTGCCACTGTATCTGTGTGATGGCAGTCACAATAAAAGCAGGTTATGTTTAGAGAGATTCATTTTAAGTATGAGGTATCCGATTCTTTACTACATTCTTAGGCCAATTTTTTTGCTGAAAAAAAAAACCCTTGTGGTTTTTGTCTTTGTTGCATGTGCCCTTATGATCGATAAAATATTTCTCACACTAATTAGTCATATTGAGATTATTAATTATTAGCAAAAAACCTCTAATGAAAAATGAAAATCAGCCGATGCAATATCAAGCTAAGTGCACTAATGTGACAAGCGTGAGCAACTCTATCTAGTACTTGAAATGGATTCCCTTATGGTAATCTGTACCCCTCCCCCAAACGTGCTGAACGGACTTATCAACCATGTTTAAATATATACAAAAATTTGTATAAAATTTATTTCTTCAAAAATATTACAAATATTTCCCTTTTACATAGATGATAAATCATTGAACATTATATTTAACTTTGTTTTTAATAATATTAAATATAATAATCTTAATTCATTTAAATAAGACTTATAACAATTATTAAATCTTTTAAATAACAAAAAATGTTTATTACATATGCCTATAACCAAAAATCCCAATATTTCTCTTAAATAAACTGATTGAACAATAAATTTCCAACATACCCATTCAAATGAGGAGCAACATTAGTAGTTCTACAACAGAAAAAAAAAAGTTAATGAAATGATGACAAATCCATAATAAAACATCCATTAAAACAAAATTATTTATAATTCAAAAAAAAAAAAATCAATAGTGTTAAATTTAAAGTATGTGATATAAAATTGGATACTTAAAACTATTATGAAACCATTAACAAAGGCCAATAGTAGTAAAAACTTTTCTATTGTTATCTCCGATTCAAAATTCTTAAAAATTTAAAATTAAATCTTAAGAATCACTGAATATAAAAATCAAAATTTGTGTAGTAGCAACAATTTTTTTCTCCACTCATCTGAATGGTTATTCTCCCTTTTGGCTGTTGCAAATGTAGTTTATAATTTGCAATAATTGAAATAATTATTGAATTACTTGAATTTTTAATAACATCATTTGAAAATCAGTAGATAAATTATATTTTTAAATAATTACAGAGATTTTACATGTTTACTATTATTTTAATCTGTTTCACAGATTAAATATTATATGCAATTAAAGGCAAATTTCAGCAATATGAGAAATTTTTTAACAATCAAAAGTTTGCAAAATATATTTAAAAATGCAACTTTTCTAAAAATTTCAAAATCTACATAGCAAAATTAATGAAAATATATATTAATAAAAATATAAAACATTCAATATATTTAAAATGGCAAAACTTTTAAAATATGTAAAATTTAGATGAATACTTTTTCACATAAACACGTATTTAAAAAAAAATAATAAAAAATTGAATAAAAAAATTACATGAAGAACTGAGATCCATTGGAGTCTTTTCCTCGGTTGGACATGGATAGCAGAAATGGTTTGTCATGGGGGATGTCAAAATTCTCATCTAGAAGAAAATTTAGCAATTGATTTTGAACTCAATTTAAAAATATAACAGGTAGGTTTACCTTGTTTCATACAATATTTTTAATTTATTTGGCTGATAAATAAGAAAATTTTAATAGATAAAATCTCCTTTAACATTAATTATATATTTAATGATCCTTAGATATATCAAGTAACATAACCAAATATCAATACATTTATTTTTTTTATTTATTAAATACCCAGGCTTTCTCCAAGTTCTGTAACATGTTGACAAATTATATTTTATTATATTGCCATTCAAATATTTTGAGTACTTGTTTTTGGTAAAAAATAAAAATTACAAAGCCTTAAAAAATCTGTCATTACACTGTACTAATTCTTTCAACATATGCAACATAATAAAGAGGCTACTGTACACACATTTTGTTTTTAAATGAAACATTTTTGTAGGATCAAGGTGAGTTAATGCCACATTCAATTCCAATGCATCATAATTTTATTTCTATAATACAGTGACTGAAAATTCCCAGGGATCATATTTCACGAAGCGAAAAAAAAAACGAAAGCTCTCTTCCCTATAAATGATTTGAACGTGTTTACCTGAATCAAAAATTTTAAATCATGAAGAACTAGAAGGTGAAACTCAGAGGGAAGATGACAGAATTGAAGCATTATCTTATAAAAAATCTAAGTATTCTTTAGATAGCAATGAAGAAGATGATGATGCAAAAGCTGAAAAATATAATATTCTTGATCCTAATGAATTTGAAGGACAAGAAGAGAGCACAATTGATTTTGATGGTGAGATAAAAATTACTTTCTTTAATATGAAAGAAGAATTAAAAGATGGATACTTTGATAAAAAAGAAACATATATTTTTAAGAAAGAAGATGAACTGTTGCTTGTATATATTATTTGTAAATACTAATGCAAGTAAATAAATGAACTTCAAAAAATATCTGAATTGGTTGTTAAATACTTCTCGAACCAGAAAATTGCAGCTAATAAGACAAATTGAACCACTGAACGTATGAAACTAAGATAGCCATAGAGACAACCTGTGTTCCATAACATGAAATAATCCAATAAAGTTTGTTTTTTTTTTAACAAATGGTGAATATCTTAAACTATAGTAATTTTTAAAATTCTTTTTGTAAACAAAATTATATGACAAGTTAACATATTGCAAACTTGATAAGAATTGAAGTTGGAGAGAAAACATGCATACATGAAATATGTTCAAAACTCTTATGTGTTATTCACCCTGCACTTAATATAAGTATGGGGCGGCTACAGAAATTGTGAAAAAAATTTCCCTTACTTTTCACTAATTATATTAGTTACTAATTACTAATTATATTAGTTTTTAGATAAGTCCCTACTCAGAATCGCTCTAAGTGCACAATATGCATTATTAAAAACACTTTTACTAGTTATTTAAAATGAAAAAAATATATATTGATGAAATTAAATTTGAACAACTTTCTTTTTTTTTTTTTTAAGAAAAGAAGAATTAATGGCAATTCTCCTTGAATGAGTTTTTTAAAGCTGACACTGTACTATTGAATTTTGATATTTTCCTTCTATATACACATATAATGGAAGTCCAATTTAAGAACAGAATTAGAAATTAAATACTTTCTAGTAATTAAGGACACAAATAATTTAACAAGTATGCGTTCAATGCAGATATTAAAGAATACCTGATAAAATAATTTAAGTTTAATGCATTTAAAATAAATAACAATTCATTAGACTTAATTTTCAATAATTAAATAGATTAAACAAATACCCAACAATGTAGATACTAAAGGATTATGTAATAATAATTAATAAGCTTATAATAAATAATAATTAAGCTTAAGGAATAAATTTAAATTCAATACACAATAAATAATTAATAAAATATTAAAATTGTTACATTTTTAAATTGGCTTAAACAAATAGCGCAATTATAAATAATAGCTCACATAAAAACAAAGCATAATAACAAGTAAACACATATATTGGTCAAACATATTAAAAGATAAGATCAATCATAAACTGGACAGCAAATGATTTAAAAAAAAAAAAAAATGGACATAAGATTGCTGTAAGAGTCGCTTTCAGTGACAATCAAAATCACCAATCACATGAAATGCTTTCCTTGGCAATTTTGCCCGATTTTTAGATATTTTTACGAATTTCAGGACTTCTCCAAATTGATACAATTCCCCGCTGCAGTATTCAAACTTTTATGAAAGTTTGATTATTTTCTATCATCAATAGTTTTAAAATGTTTCTTTATATTTATTTAGAAGATAACTCCTGTAAAAAATTTTCCGACAATAGTTTTTTGGTGAATTTTTTAATTATATATAAAAGAGGTGTCCACAGATTATATGCAGTATGCTATAATCTGCACTAAGAAATAATAAAGTTTTTTAATATATAAAGCATATTATTGATGTTTACAACAGAAATTTAATGGAATCAGATAAACAAATAATGCTAATGCTAACAACATCTTTAAAACTTCTTCCAAATATTCTAGAACAGTTTTGTAAGATTGCAGCATTCAACATAACCAATAACGCTAAATGTATCTTTTACACTTAAATATTATTTGGAAAATGGAATTTACAAAATATTCAATTTTAATTACATTGAAAAAATAAAAATTTTGAAATAAATATCTAATTTACATACATATTTAATAAATAATGAATATTAAAATCCCAACATTCCAAATAAGAACAATTTTTTTTTTAAATTAAAAATTTGATGAAATAGATATTTAGTTATTTACAAACTTCACCAATACAAGAATTTGCATATATTTAAATTAAGGAAATAAGAAATTAAAATATATTAACAAATTCAATAATTTTTTTTATAAGAAAAATTAAGAAATTTTCTTCAAAAAGTTAATAAAAGAGACTTAGCCTAAAAAATACACATGGATATTTCAGACACAATCAAGTAGAGTTAAAAATAATAAAATAAATACCTTTAAATTGTCCCCCATAAATAGATTCCCCTCCTGTCCCATTACCTGTAAAAAAAGCAAAAAAAATTTTTCAATTTACACATTACTGATTAAAAAAGGTTTAGGACAAAAATAAGAGCTTATTTTTACTACTTATGGTTTGAAGATCCTAATCAAAAAATTAAATTTTTATCTAATACATTATGCAGCATACAAAACCATTTCTCTTACAACTTTCACAAACTTCTCAACTGGATTTGAAAGTATTTTTTCCATATAAAAAATAAATCATATATTCATTATAGACTAATTATATGCAAACATCACATCAATAACATATATAACCAGCACTACTTAAATGTTTAATGCATTTTTAATTTATAGGAAAACATGTATGAACTAAATAAGGGGATAACATTGAATGTTGAGAAAAAAGAATAGCAACCTTTAAGAATTTTTTTTCATATACATTTAGATATTTTAATATCTATACAACTACAAAACTATATATTATAATAACTACTATACTAACTAAATATTATTATAGCTAACTACATATTATAATAACTACTAACTAAATATTACTATAGCTAACTACATATTATAATAACTACAAAACAAAATAACAATTCAATTATAGAATATACACAGGTCTATAATTTAATTTATATTGAATTTGTGGGTAACATAGCAATGTGTTTTTATAATTGAAATAAGAATTCTAAAAAGAATTGTAACAAGAATTGCCACAAGAATAGTAAGAAGAATTCAAACACAAGAAATATTATTCTTTTAAAAGAATAATAAAATCAGAATAAAAAAATTTTAGAATATGATTAATAAAATATAAATATTTACTTTTTAAAAAAATAAAAAAACTAATAAAATAATAAGAATTTTTTAAGAATGAAGAGAAAAACTTTCTCCTAAGAAAATTTTATTCATTATAAAACAAAAAAAATTAAAATAATTTATATATTATCTTAAAAACAACAGAACATGCATTAATAGCTATTTTACAAAAGTTATAATATGTTACTTTATTTTAAAATAACATTCCAAAAATAAAATTGATGAACATTTTTGAAATTAGAGAATTGTTAGCTCTATATGTGACACAGATTTATAGTAGAATCCAAGTAGATCAATAGAATAATGGAAGTTTTAAAATAAAAAAATTTCTTTTCTTTTTCTTGAATACATTCAAATAAAAGTGATATTACACAATCTCAGTTACAGAATAATAAAAAGCTGATTGTTCAATAGACATATGAAGAAATGACACAAGATACAGTGAAGTAGAGAGAAAGTAACATAAACGAATAGAGATGAAAAATTGAGTTGATGTATATAGATTACTTTAATACAAAAATGACAAAGAAATACAGAAAAGACAATAAGTAGACTAGCCTGCATGATAGATGAATAATGAATGTTACTTCTAAATCTTATTCCAAAATTATGAATATTGTTCAGCCTTGTCATGAATTATGTAAATTTGTTTATAGTTTTTTTTTTCCCCTACATCAAACTGTAGTGATATCCATCATAAAAATTCTAGCTGCCCAATAAAATTTAGCCTTGGTAAAGTTGTCAGAATTAAAAGTTATAAAATTAAGTGCAGTGCATGGTGTCAAAAGTAAAAAGTTCATGACTTCACCTGATGAGCATAGAGGACAGACATTATGAGTAGCTACACCCATGCACTGCAAGTGTTTATTAAGAAAATCATATCTTGTCGAGAGTCGGAAATTTGCTGTAAAAACTGCACTAGGCAAGTCCATTGGGATGGGTTATTAAACAAGTATATTCCATGTTTTATCAGGTTTGAAGTTTGTTTTAAGGGTCTGTCTATTTTCTTCTATTTTTGGCCAAGAGGTCGGTCTTTTCATTTCCAGGCACCCTGCAATGGCTGGGAATCCGCTGAAAAACAATCTCCCAGCCAGAAGCAATTGCATTGGACAGATTTATCTCAGCCTCTTCAACAAGGAAGCAATCTGTATTTATAGTGAGCAGTGAGACTTCTTCTATTTTATATTTAAGGCAAAGTAAGCCAAGATTTATGTTGCAGTTTTTCAATGGTTTGTAAGTGAACAGGTTTCTAATAATGTGGATATGGATTCACAGATTATTTGCCAACGCCCCCTTCAAGTACAAATACTATTCTCAAATATTTATGTTTAATTACTTTTTAATCCTTCATATCATTATATGTATATTTATAATAAATAATGTCTTAAATTATACAATGTATTCTATCGCAATGTATGTTTTCATATCATTATATGATTTTTTTTCTATCAATATAATAAAATATTTCTTATTGAAAAGGTATAAACATATTTGAAGTCAAAATAAAAAAGAAATATTTTAAAGCTATTAATTTCTTATTTCACAAATACACAATAAACTTCCTCTATACTTACAGCTATTTCAAATATATATCAAATTCATACATTGCAAATAACAAAAAATTGCCAATATTTTCTTCTTTTTCCATTTAATTTTTTCTTTAAACCTGCTCCTAATTTAGAAATGCAAACCAAACTTCAACACAGCAGCATCAAAATTCCAATAATTATATGACAAAATAATACCTTTAAAACAAGGTTTCTGCATAACATGATTCAACAGATTTTAATATCTTCATAAAATATGAAAATATAGATTTCATTTTTATAAAAAGCGATCTTCAAAAATTTCAGTCATGAAAACTATATATAAAACGAATTTCATTTCTAACACAAGTTTTTTTCTTTTTTTAATCAACAGTGCATAAATTTTATTTTTATAAAATGTAAATTGCTTTTAAAAACTAATCTAGTTCAAAAGCTAATTTTTTTTTAATAATGCTTTAAAATACCTCTTTTTTTTTTTTTTTAGTTTCATATAAAAATTTCATTTAGCAGCAATATCTCCACATTAGTACGACTTATAAGACATTTTAAAAATTAATGTGACTAATATTATATTAATTAAAACTTCACTTCTCACAGTTTTGATGCAAGACAGAATGCATTTCTATAGTCCAGGGATGGCCAACCCACGGTCAGCCTTGAAAATTTTTCTGGCCCATGAAATTTATTACACTTTTACAAAATATATTTTATAATGGTCAAATTAATGAAAACCAATGTATTAAAGAAATACATTATGTGTGCATACATATATTCAAAAATGAACTGTCGAAATGATGAGAAAAAATTAACTTTGATTTTAAAATTATATTCTGCCAAATATAGAACAGATATTGCCTGTTTTATTTATGAGTTTGCAGTTATGAGAAAATATTCACAGAATAAAATTTAATTAATCTACGAACTCATGATGAGTGGAGAAACAAATATTGCACTAGTAAAATAAATGTTCATTTTTTTAATTTTGTTTATATTTATATGATTTTTATATTTCATTTTTAGTGTTATATATTTCTCTACAATGGGCATTTAGTATTATTATATTATCTATGTTTACATGCAAGAATAAAAGTAAACACAATAATAACTCATTATTTTTCAACATTTCACTTCAAAAAAATGTCTATAATGGGTCTAAATCTGAAATGGGGATATATAGTTTTATATGTGGCCCACGAAATTATGATGCATTTCCAAAGTGCCCTGTAAGAACATTTGGGTTGGCCACCCCTGCTATAGTTCATGTTATTTTTTTTATATTATTTGGATGTAGCAACACTATAATATCAACTAAAAGTATGCCCTAAAAGTGTTGAAATTATATGAAAGTGGCCAGTTATTGATTGTAAATTATTAGATTAATAAACATAAATTAACCACAGTATTATTTATTATCAATTAAACTGCATGAGAATTTTCGCAGAAAGATTATTTTTTAAAAGAAAATAAATAGTTTTGCAAGAAAAATGAAAATTTGGGCTCCATGACTGGACTGACTAACCTGCCACAAAATCTCCTCCCTGGATGACAAAGTTCTTGACCACTCGGTGAAAGGGAGCACCTTTGTAGTGAAGTGGCTTAGAGGTTGTTTGGCCCAACCCCTTCTCACCTGGATGGAAACAAAATTATTTTTTTCAGTTTTAATTAATATAATATTTATTTTATTATAATCAATTAATAATTTAAACAAATGGAAACAAATTTTTTTTTAAATAACGAACCCTTCTTGATGCATTTATCACAATATGTTTACTTTAAATTTTTTGGAGGATTAAATAAAAATATGCTATAGTTAGATCCCCAACATTTTTCCAATCAACCACATTTTAGGAATTGTTGTAACATATGGCTTTATTGGAAATCAATCCATTAGAATAAGGATCACACACAAAGGAGGAACAAGTAGAACAAAGTAAATATACAGCAAGATAGCAATTGACAATAAGTCGGTCTCACACATCACAAAAAGTCAAAAGGGTAGAGAGTAAATAAAGGAGATAAACATGTTATTTCAATCCATGAGGCCCCTGTCCTCCCAATATAACTGCAAGACTTCTCCCTGCCGCTGAGCCTTCCTGCTCAAGTCATGGACATTTTAAAAGATGTTCTGTATTCATTGCACCGGCTGTACATTGGGCAAGTGTTCGAGGTGAGTACACCTGTTGTGTTCTACAAGACAAATCGTGTCCAGTTCTTAATTGAAAGTTAGCAACCACCTCTTTACATGGTCTAGTGTTAGATTTTGCAGCTGTGTTGAATATTGTGCCACTTTTCTCCTTCAAATTTAGTTATGAGATTATCTTTGTTTCTTAAAAATTTCTCTGTGATTACATATTTTGAAAGATTCTGGTGGAATTTGTTTCTTTCCAATATTCACATGGTTTCCTTTCTTTGCAAGTGAATCTGTTGCTTCATTACCCTTAATTCATACATGTGATGGTATCTACTGGATTATAATTTGCTTGTCTTTAGTTCTTAAATATTTTATATCTTTCTTAATTTGATTTATTATTGGTATTTCAGTGTGATGATTCAACGAGACAGCTTGTATGGCTGCTCTGGAATCTACGAATATTACCACTTTAGAGTAGCAATCATTATTTACTCTCATTATTAAATTATTTATTGCTAAATGTATAGCATATATTTCAGTATCAAAGTTTGTCATAAATTTCCCAACAGGTGCATACTGGGAAAACAACTCGGAGACACCTGGCCTAGCAAATTTGTCTATTTGGGACCCATCAGTAAATATTCTAGTCCATTGAGGCTCTGGGTATTTTTTTTTAAATCCATGTCATTTCATATTAAAAAGCCTTTGCAAATAGGAGGAAGTCGTAAAAAAAAATTTTGTTGAGCAAATTTTAACTTTTTCAAAACAAAGCTCAGAAAATATTTAGAGCTTTAAGGAAAAATAAAACTATATTTTTTAATAAATAAGACTATGAACTTGATAATTCAATGGCATTTTAATATATTTACAACATTTATAAAAGTAATATCTCTAATTAAAAGTTGTTTTTAGCTTTTTCTCAGAATGAATTTTTATGCTTTTTGTTTTCATGTGAAACACCATAACACAAGTAATTTTGATCCAAATACTACAAAACTTTGTATTTATGTTTTTCATAAATGTTTACAGGTAATAGACCTCTGAAATGATTATAGCTACATAAATATTTTTTATTTTAATTGTTAAGCTTGGAATTGCATGGAAATTTTGGAAGAATTTTGTGTCGACAGCTTTTAAACTAGCACAAAATAATAAAGATATAAATTTACCAGAGGTCTATTCCGTGTAAAATACAAACTTAGAAATTTTAAAAATATTGATTTGATTTTGTGTTACTCCGCGTCCGTTGCATGCACCTCCTAGGTAGTGCTAAGTGAGTAACGTTTGAGCAGCCCTTGCCTAAAGGCAATTGTCTGAGTGGTTGCCAGCTGCGTTGGAACAAAAAACAATACAAAAAAAAAAATCTGATGACTTTTAAGTCAATCGACACCATTGCTGATGAAAACCAGATCATCAATTTTCCGATTGAATTTTTAAATTCTCTGGATATGCCAGGAATGCCGTCACACAATCTTCCGTCTGAAAATTAGTTCACCAGTCATTCTATTGCGTAACTTAAATCCACCAAAATTATGCAACGGTACACGATTTGTCATCAGAAGAATTACCGGAAACGTACTTGAAGCAATGATATTGACTGGAAAGTTTAACGTCGAAGTCGTCCTGTTACCTCGAATACCTATGCTACCATCAGAATCCACAAATCCTTTCAAAAGGCTACTATTTCCGATACGTTTGGCTTTTGCGATGACAATAAATAAGTCGCAAGGACAGACGATGGCTATTTGTGGCTTGGACTTGCAGAATCTGTGTTTCTCCCATGGGCAGCTGTATGTTGTATGCTCACGTGTTGGAAAACCATCGAATTTATTTATTTTGACAAAAGACAGATTAACAAAATATAGTGTTCACCGCTTAGTTCTTAGTTAAATGAAAGTAATGATTATTAAAAATTAAATTAGGTAAAATAATTATAAAACAATGTTAAAAATCAACATTATCTACCTCATTCATTAAATTAATAAAAATTAAACATTTTCTATTCGTTGAAGCTTAATTTGATCTTTTCATTATTCTTTACCAATCACTTCCTTAACAATACCAATTGTAGTATCTAATAATTGAACGAAATACAAGAAAGCCACAGCAACACGTGGCCGGGTCTGCTAGTATATATATACCACACATATAAATACACACACACATACATACATACATATGTGGCGGCTTTGTAAAGGTTGCGTAGTATTATTAAAATCCAGACGACAAAAAAAGACGATAATCAATTTCCACATTTACAACATTTTATTCCATTTTCTAACACCAACTTTCTGTTTTCATTCTAGCGGGAAAATTCTCTTGTTAACAGTGAAAGTAGAAGTTGTTAAATTTTTACTCCATTTTCCATCAATAGGTGACGCTACACACACACAAACACACACACACATACATAAATACACAGTTCAGTCACATTAATGTGACCACCTGTCAAAGGCCAGAATATGCCCTCTTGTGTATCCTGGCTTTAAGTGGAGTGTGGTATTAAGTGGAATTCTTTACATACACTCCACTGCAATGTGGTGCCACCTGCCTTTTGTGATTGGTTATTTCATTTTGACGTTGAAAGTAGGTGGTGGTCACATTAATGTGACTGGACTGTGTATACACACACACACATACATATATATACATACACACATATTTACAGACACATACATATATACACAAATATATACATAATAGATATATATTCTATACATACATACACACATATATATATATATATACACACCACACACATACATACATTTATATATGTTCAATACTAATGAAATTTAAAATAATAATTCTGTACTTTCTACTTGCATCCATTATGCAAAAACCAGCAACTGAAGCACATAAAGAAGTACAATGTGGTCTTTTTATCACTTTCTAAAAAAAACAGATCCTCTATGACATCATATCAAAAATCAGTTTGAGAATGGCGGGTATGAAAAATGGAAAGTGTACATTGAAAGTATTTCTATTCTTACCTATTTACTTTTAATCACATATTGAAAAGTTCATTATTAATATACCAATTAATTATGAAGATAAAATTGAAAATAATATCTGAAGTATACACATTTATTTAATTCTTTAAATACTAAAATTTAAAAATAATTTAAATTACCTGTGCAGAGTGCACGGAAATTCTCGCATGTGATTGGACAGACGTCAGCAAATAACTCAATGATGATTCGTCCAGCTAAGAAAAAATATAAGTATAATCAGAAATTTTAATAAAATAATTTAGCTTGAAATTAACCCTACATATTAGAAATGCTTAAATATCAAATGTTACAGCGATAATTAGAAGTTGGTGAAATAAATATATTATATGAAAATTCGTCTACAAAAGCAAGGTGTATAATTATATCTTTAAACAGTAAAATTACTTTTTAAAGAAAACCAGAATTGTTGAAATAATGCCTCTCTATAGTTAAAAGTATAAATGCTATAATCTAGAACCGGTCCTATTGACTTTAGAGCTGTGATGAGAAATGGGTACAATTTTTATTCATTATTTTTTTTTTCTTAAAATCCCAGCACATGGGTAACCAAGTCATTTAAGCCACTGGGAAAGCGTCGCGGGTACCGAAAAAAGTGGCAATACTTTGTAAACACTGAAAAGTTGTTAATGAAAAAACATGACAGGTGACTATTTTATAGGTTTTCACTTTTAAAATTCTCACATTATTCCTTATTAAAGGTTAAATTATTATTAATCAAGCACAATCTTTTAATAATAAAAGAAAAGTAATAATAGAACTATAAGGATGTAAGAATTATTGATAATTAAATGGCTTTATTGGAAGATAAAAGCTGGTTAGTAATATGATGTAAATATATAATTATGAAAAGAAAATCTACATACCACTTTCCCCATCGATTTCCACATCCAGGAAACATCTGGGGGAAAATTTCTTGTCCACGGTCATCTTGGAAAAATATTACTCTGAAAAGGATGCACATATAAATATCAAAATTGAGCATAATATTTTGCATTATTTGAATATTTAAATAATATATGAGTAAGCTGCAAGTTTGCTTTTCCCATTATTTTTGTTAATGTTCTAAAAGAAGAAGTGAAATTTCAAAACTTTTGCATTGGCGTCACATAGATAATAAAGATGATGCCCAAGATTTAAAGTCGCAGCAAATGTCCGAGATTTAATTATTATGTTTTACCACCAAATGAAACCTCTGTAATTTGTGATGGCTTAATTTATGCTTATTTAAACTGGACACAGTATCACAAAAAAAAAAATGATTAAAAATACAAGTAATGAACCGCGTGGATTTTGGCGACAACACCTTGGATCAATTGGTTTGGTTTGTCACTCTATGGTCATCTTGTGCATACTTTAGGCTAAACAGACTGGGACCTATATTTTAAAGTAGATTCCAAACCACTACAAACATCCATGGCACTGCCTGGATTCGAACTTGAAACCTGTGGGTACTGAGCACCAGAGCGACGAAGGAGCATTCTATATATCAAAGAATTCCCAAAATTTTGATTTGCTATTTAAAATTTTTTTATTGCACACAAAAAGTCCAGAATTATTTTACTAGAAAATGTACCCTTTTTTATCTTTATGAATAAAAAACATTTCATAATTGCACTAGCCAGCATGAAATTCTTACCTATAAAAATATAAAATTCTTACATATTTCATGTTAATACATCCAAATATGGCAAGTTATTATTATTTTTTTTGTAGCATTTATTTTAAGACAGTGATTATTTCAAAACTAAAATAGTAAAGTCAAATCATAGTTATGTGACACTGTGATTTGATTTCTATATAAATCACTTTTTTTTGTAATGAATAATTTTTTTTTTCTTTCTTTTTCCTACAAACCAGTGTTAAGTATAGCACCATAAAAATAAATGCCAACTAGTGCAAACTAAATTACAATAAAAAAAATAAAGTGTTTATTAAGCCAAATAAAATTGATATCTGATACTGTATATGAAATCTAGAGTATCAGATTCTTAAA
This sequence comes from Caerostris darwini, assembly GCA_021605075.1. NCBI lineage: Eukaryota > Metazoa > Arthropoda > Arachnida > Araneae > Araneidae > Caerostris > Caerostris darwini. The sequence goes on along the minus strand of BPLQ01013610.1, from coordinate 123,126 downwards.
CTGATATTATGCCAATGAAATCATATCCCTTTTTTTTTTTTACAAAAACTATTACAAAATTTTGATCAATTATATGTAAAAATATTATTCTTTGTCAATATTCTGTTTATTCCTTCTAATAAACAAATGCATAACACTATATGCATAACACAAGGATGGCCAGTTTAACTATTTTTGTCAGCTACATTTCAGGAAGGAATATTTGAAAGAGCTGTTTATTTATCTTCGATAACAAAAACAACAAAAAATTAAAAAATAGTACAAGTTTTTAAAGTTGATATACAGATTAATTAATTAACCTTTTTTTTGATCAAGTAATTTGTAGATGTGAGCAATTGTTACAACACAATAGATACTAAAAACTTATTTACTATGACTTAATTTTAATTTTATTGTGAAAAAAAAATATAATTTATTTTTAATATTACCTTTTTGATATTATTAAATGCTATTTTTTTCTACTTGCATATATTTTTAACAATTATGGTCTCATTTTATAATGTATTTAATTCTGAGATGGCGAGGTGAAAATTTTTGAAAAGATATTCTTTAAACGGGTCACACAAAAATTTCGAAGTCGACATCCCTACCCACATGCTTCATCCAAAAATGTGGCATTTAAAGTAATTTTTATAAAATGAGAAAAAAAAATAATAACTTGCTACTTAGCTATCCAAAAAAAGAGTCCCATTATAATTAACACCAAAAAAGATTTGAAACGAGTTTTCAAATAATAGGAAATAAAAAAAACTCTACAATAGCCAAGACAGTATTTACAAATGGTAGTAAAATGAAGCATGTTTTAGAAAAATTCTTAATAACAAAACCTTCCCATTTTTGTCTCACCAACATAAAGACACACAAAAACAAAGAGTTACTGCTAATATGCAAAATTTTATGTAACTGAGTATTATAATGTACCTAAAACCAATGATCATTGGTTACAATGAAATTGATTAATAGTGAATGAATAATAGTGATATGATAACTAATAATAGCGAATGAGTACATCTTATCAGTAAGTTGACCTCTGAAATGGAACAATATTTAAAATTGTCTTTCAGAAGTAAACCAACAAAATCAGATATTTCTTAAAATAATATCCAGCAGGAGACAACTGCATTGAAAAATGTTTACTTTGCTTTTCAATGGTTACTGCAGAAAGGACAATTTTCCGCTTCTTCTAAATTAAACAATTAAATGAGATATTTTTGTCATAAAAATGCAATTCATTTAATAAATTTAGTATTATTTTAATTGTTAAATTCATACGAATTAAGCATTAGTTAATTCTGAACAGTAAAAATTTTATGCACTTAAGGGCAGGCCGGGACATTAAATTTAGCACAGCCAAACATTAGATGAGTTAATAAAACAGTACTTATTTTAATTAATCACGTAATGTGCACTCGAAATAATCAAACGGTTATTAAAGTGTGCAATCCACAACTGCATCTCTGTTAAAGCCAAACATTTAATATAAACACTTGGTGAATATAACTGCTGAATTGATTTAATTTTGTCGCCATAGTACAGATATGTTTATGATTATGATCAAACGAACATTGAACAAATAATAAACATTGAAAATATTACACAAGTATACAGAATATTTATGAGCAAAATTTAAGGTGTCAATACATACGTTAAAATTAATCCATAGCATTAATAAATAAATTAACACCAATACATTGCCTACATTCAATTCGCTTTTACGTTGAAAACAATGTGCAATTGCGCTATTTGAGTTGTTCAATGTAAATAAAAGGAAAAAGAAAAAAATTTTTTAGTTTTATAAATAACAAATTTAAGAAATTAAATTAAATTAATTTCTCTTTTTTTCTTGTCTGTTTATTAAATTAGTACAATAAATAGATTTTATTTTGAACAATCAATGACCAGCATTCTCATTCTTCTCTAGCATTCAGTGGCCCACTAGAACAATGAGTTGAAAAATAGTAAATAACAACAAGAGTCGTTGATTTCAAATAAATATTTGCATCAGATTATGTAATGAATGAAGTAAAAGTAGAAATTTTATAGTGAATTATGCAGATATTATTTCCCAGAATTAAGTTAAACGATTATAATGAAACATGACATTACAACTCCTTTCCAAGGATTTGACAGTTTCTCTCTCTCTACAACTCAGTTTTCGGACCCTTGACAATTTTAATTTCGCGTATATTTAGCAACCTTTCGGGATGCGCAAAATTTTCATGATTGGCGATATTTTTACGTTTTTGTAATGTTCACAGTAAAATAAAAACTAAAAAAAAAAAAAATTAACCTACTAACCGATGAATTGCAGCGTCCTAAAATTTTGCTTAATAAGGAAAATTTGCATTGCTGTTTTACCAATAAAAATGCCCCTTTTTCCTCTACCATAAAGTAAATAAATTTTTATTTATTTATAAATAGCTTATATTTTACCTCTCTAACCCAAAATAAGTTAGAAAGCTAAACCTCTACCTCTACCTCTCTAAACCTAGTCGAATATTTCCTTATAAAATCCGCGTAAGTCGAAATCCTCCATAAGTCGAAAACTCTACACCTCGAATTATTTGGCGTCTCCCTTGAAGTTCTACTGTATGTAGAGAGAGTGTGAACTAATAGTAGGAATTGAAAAAAAAAATCAATACATTTCGTAAAATCTTTAAAAAAAAATGCATAGTTTGAGTATTTGATGTGTTGCTAAATCTCTGGAAAGCAAAACTTCTAAATTCTTTGAATTAATATTATTTAAAACAGAAAAACAAAAGCATAGGCCGAGTACTTTAGTGCTGTTTAAAACAAGTTTTTTTTTTTATCATTATTTTTTTGTCTTTTATTTTTGTAAGGTTGCAACATCTTCTTCAAGTTTTACCATTGCCATTCAAGATGAGAACGGACACAGATATTGCCGCTTCGATCGGACAACACACAGCCACCGAAAATTCTCAGCACCACGCCACTTCCACAATTCATTTCTAAATTATATATAGCCCAATTTCAGAAAAATTTTAAAAAGTGGTAGGTCACTGTCAGGGCCGGATTTAGATGAAAAGAGGCCTTAGGCTATTTCACTTATGAGGCCCTTTCACCTCCCATTTTTAAGTTTGTAAATTACTTATTATGTTTGTTTATGAGTCATATGTGTAGAAGTTCTCCTTATTTTCGATTCAGTGTTTGAGTGTTTACTGTTTTTAGAACAGTGTAATTTTAATTTTGCTAACAATTTGAATGTAGGCCCCTCTTGATCTTGATATCCTAGGCTGAAGCCTAGTTAGCCTATAGGAAAATCCGGCCCTGATTTCAGTCAACAAAGAAGGCCAAAACACCAAGTATAAAAATTAGGTTGACCGAAACCTACTCCATTCCAAAATTTTAAAAAGTCACATGTCACTGGTTGCAGAACACTGTTCACGCCCTTTGTATCTTCACAATGATATATCTGCATGCATATAGTCAGGGCCGGATTTAGATGAAAAGAGGCCCTAGGCTATTCTACTTATGAGGCCCTCTGACCTCCCATTTTTAAGTTTGTAAATGTCACGAGAGATAATAAAATACATCATTACTGCGATATATATCAATATGTTAAATGAAACTTACTGTGATGGGTACTCATCTTTATAAAAAATGTGGCACGGATAATAAATAAAAAAAAAAGTCGAGAACACTTATTTGGAAATTTATTCTCAGCACCCTATATAGTACTAATCAAATATAACACACAACATTTACAACGAAATAAAATTCAAATCATAAAAATCTTTGACCACGAAAATAAAATATGCAATAAAAATGATCCTATTTTCTATCAAATTAAAGGAAATATATTCAATACATTGAAGATTAAAGCAAATTCAATTCAGATAAATTTATTTCATAATAATTCGCGTTAAATGTTTAACAATTTCAATGCAGGCCTCTCTTGATCTTGAGGCCCTAGGTTGAAGCCTAGTTAGCCTATAGCAAAATCCGGCCCTGGTGACTGTTATAATACGATATTCTATGAATTTTACCTTTTTCCTCTTTTTTAAGAAGAACCAATAGACATTTAAAATTCTTTTTTCTTGACGTACAATTTGATTTTCATAAAAAAATGTTTCTCATTTGAAAATGTCTATCGAATGACAAAGGGTGGAAAAAAGCTCTAGGCTATTACTATAGGCTAACTAGGCTTCAGTCCTTAAGATCAAGAGAGCCTACATGTATACTTGGATTGAATCAGTTCTTAAATAAAATAACTATCATCATCATTCAACGCACAGAGTACCTTGGCCGTGTATGGCCTTAAGACTCCTAATCTTGAGGAATAAAGTTCTTTGGAAACAAAAAACATGAATACAAACAAAAGCAGTGAGCATGATTATGTCCATTGTTAGTACAAAAAAGAAAAGAGTAAAAACAAATCTCAGAGTAAATAAAAGAAAGGCGCAGTTAAAAAATAATTAAATAAGAAGCAACAAGCGCAATTACATAATGAATTTAAAAAGAAGCTGCATTTTTTCAAAGGGATTAGTAGCATTTTTAAATTGCGAGTAAATATTGTCAAGCCCTCCAAACGTGTTAAAGAGATTAACTATTTCATTTAAAACATACATTGCCTTAGTGGCAGAGTCAGCAGTTAGATTAGTAGTGTTAGTGCTGGTATTTTGAGGCAGATGGTTTGAGACCAACGGCGTAGCGCGAGAGATCTTGGGTGTACCTTGCAAGAAACTTGCGTAGGATACGCCCTCCGAGACTTGCCGGCTGGTGAAGGCGGGTCTTGCTGGCGCATGGCCCTGATTGGGTGGTAAGCGGGCTTCGGAAACATCGGGCAACCTCTCCAAGCGGCAAGGTGCCCCATCTGGTGGCAGTTGATACAGGTGGGGTTTTCAATCCTCTCTTTTATGTGACAGTCTTTCAGGTGATGCTCACCTCCGCATTTTAAACACCTCTTCTTATAGTTGCAATTCTTGGATGAATGGTGAAAGAGATTGCAAGAGAAGCACTGTGAGGCTCCTGGTCGGCGATTAAACTTCTCTACTCGGACCGAGTAGTGGAGTAGCCGGGTGACTTCGAAGAGCTTGACGTTCTCCGGGGCCTTTCGATACGTGAGTTGCCACACCGGGATGGGGGCCTTAATCTTCAAGTTGGTTAACTGTCTGACTTGGTCTATCTTGAGACCAAGTTCAGAAAGTCCTTCCGCTATTTCTTCAGAGGAGTAGCTAACGTGCAGTCCTTTAAGCACCGCTTTCAGCGGGCGTTGATTTTTTGGAGTTATTACAAAAAATTCAAGCTGCTTCTCCGTAAGATATCGAGTGACAGCACGATGAACATCCGTGTTGGCCGGGAAAATCTTAAGCTGCTCACCGGCAAGCTTAATAAGAACATCGTCCTTGTGCAGAGTGCTGATTTCAGCAACGTGCACTTTAAGTGCGTCAGTGAACCGCACCATAATGGGCGGCAGTTTTGGCTCGGCAGCTACAGGCATGTCAGCAGGATTGTCGGCTTCAATCTCATCATCAGATAGTTGATCAAAATTGTTAGCAGTAGCAATGGGATTAGTGATATTAGTTTCAACACTAATGCGAGCAGTATGCCTTTTAGGCGGTTTAAGAAAGCCGTCACTAGGAGCAGCCGCAGCGGGTCTTTTAGGCTTTTTAGTTTTAGGATTAGTCTTGCTCTTGGAGCTTAACTTTACATGCGCATTACTGTGCCTAGCGCAGTTAGTAAGTGGACATAATCCAAGCTCACTTACCCGTTTGGTTGCCTCTGCAAGTGCAGCTTCCGCTGTTTTTAGTCCGTCCATGGTGGATTTAAGGGCAGTCCGCTGAATGACTCCTCCGTCAATCAGGATGTTTTGGTTCTGAAGAATTTGTCGGATCAAGTCCACAGCCTTCTCCTTGTCTTTAAGTTGGGCGCGAGCCGCAGTGATGTTGGTGCAGTGATCGGCATCAGAGAGCATAGGAGGTTCCGTTAACATAGCTTCAGCTGCAGCGCTGGAACTGGGTACTTCCAAATGGTCCTGAAGAGGACCGTTCCCGTAGAAAAACATGCTGCATGGATGGAAAATTTTTCTTGAAAGTAGCCAGATCTTGTAAGAGCTACGCGAATTGCAAGCAGCAGAATCCAAATCAGCAGTAGGATCCATGGCGATTTGACTCTGGAAACTCGGGCAATCAGTTCTCTCCATCATACTAGAAACTCCCGCATAAATACTCATCACACTTGATTCAAATCTTTTGTAGTACTAAAACCATAAAATAACTATTAACATAAAATTTAACATGATATACAATTTGATATTTTCTTTTTTGTGATCTGGATTTTGTTTGAATAAAGTTCCATTTTTGGTTTAGTTTAAAACTTGAAAGTCATACTTAAACTTTAAATGCGAATTATTACGAAATAAATTTATCTGAATTGAATTTTCTTTAATCTTCAATGTAATGAATATATTTTATTTAATTTGTTAGAATATATGATAATTTTTTATTGCATATTTTATTTTCGTGGTCAAAGATTTTTATTATTTGAATTTCGTTTCTTTGTAAATGCTGTGTGTTATGTTTGATTAGACATTCTGACAAGTATTCTATAGGGGGCTGAATTAATGAAGTTGCTTAAATTAAGGAGTAGTAATAAATAAAATAAAATAATTAAAATTTAAGAAAAATATCTCTTGCTTGAGAACAATTAAAGCAAGAGATCGAAAAAGCTAAGCTATCGGTACAATTAAGAGTCCGTTGCCGATGCCCAAAAAAATAAAAAGGTTAAAGTTAAAATATGAAAATTTAAGATAAAATAAAATACAAACATGAATTAAGATTAAAAGTAGCAAAGTACATAAATTAAACAGATAAATTCAGGAACCGTAAAAACATACAAAATAAGTCTTCAGATGTTAGTGGACTAGGTCGCCGATAGATGGCGTCATCACTCCATTGGGTTAACATTGTAGAATAAAAAACCTGACCAAAGTCAAGAAAAAGCACATCTTTTATTCAACAATTATTATAATAATAAAGCTAGTACTGTAAGTACTTAGAATTTTAGATGAAAGAGAGCAGTTAAAATTTACTATTGCAACAATTAAAAAGTTTAAAGACAAACAAATGAAAGATTAAAGTTAGCGTTTAAAACAAATAAAGTGCTTTTACCCCCATTTGCAAGCAAATGAGTGATACTAGCGGGGATGCAAATTAATTTTAAAAGGTATAATAATAAATTTAAAAGTTTAAAAATAATATGTGAGATGGAGGGAGGCAGGGCCGGATTTTCCTATAGGCTTCAGCCTAGGGCCTCAAGATCAAGAGGGTCCTACATTCAAATTGATAGCAAAATTAGAATGACACTATTCTAAAAACAGTAAACACTAAAACACTGAATCGAAAATAAGGAGAAATTCTGCACACATGAATAATAAACAAACATAATAAGTAATTTACAAACTTAATAAATTAATAGTTTAAAAAAACTAAAAAACACGCTTTTAGAGTGAATCAAGCTAAAAAGTAAAAAATTATTGTTAACATAAGAATAAAATGATTGTTTTAAAAGCGTGGGGTGCTCGATATCAACCGTTATAATTTTTCACTAGTTTCATTCCGAAATGCAGAGTTAGTTTAAAAATGTCATACAAAGCACCACACGCTTTTAGAACAGTGACATTCATTTTCTCGTCAGTCATTTTATTCTTACGTTAACAATTATTTTTTACTTTTTAGTTTGATTAACTCTAAAAACGTGTTTTTTAAACTATTAATTTATTTTTTACTTTTTAGATTGATTAACTCTAACAGCTTATTTTTTAGTGTTTTTAAACTATAATATTTAAATGAGGTCCCAGTACGGAGGACTGGTTCTTACAATAATTTAATTGTGAGTAAAACAAAGGCTAAATGCGAATATGTCGAGCCAGCCAGGATTCGAACAGGGAATCTCCTAATCAGGCGCGTTATCCGTTGTGCCGCTGTCCCACGTAGGTTTGAATATCTGAAAGATGTCTGTAAATGTTTATTTGCAGCTTATATAGTGTGTATGAGAAGAAACAGATCTGCAGGGGAAAAAGTGATGAGCCGATCAAGATGACTTTTCAAAGGCTGTGTGTTTTAATCACTCCTCCTGGCGATCCTAATCATGATGAGATAATAACCTTATAAAAATATTTTAGTGTCCTTGTTAAGTCTACAACGTTTCAAAGAAACCGATCGCTTAAAGCAGGGCCGAAAGAGTCAGTCACGAACAAACATACAGGTCAAACTAATATAAAAGCGTATTAATAAAGAGAGGATTCTGATCTATCAATTGAATCTAAAAGCTCGAAGGAATTCCCCGAACATTTTGTTCTTTATCCAAGAGAACGACCCTCGGCGAGTTAATGTCATCTCTAGCTTGGTAAGTATTTAAAGAGTTTTTCTTTAAAAAAGAAGTGGTAGATTTGATCATATTGTTATATCTATTTGAATATGCGTAAATTGACATTTTTAAACCATATACTTTTGCATTTCCTTAAGGCAGGGCTCTCCAAACTTTTCAGCCTTGGGGACATACTGTTTACTCCAGTAAGTATAAAGTGCCAAAACCGTTTTAATTTTTCAGCCATTATCTATAATTTCTAGACTATTCCGTTCCTGGGGAAGTTTCAGGATAAAAATCATATGTTCGATTCAGTATATATACATTTCAAACATCGACATACATACATATGCGATATTCTTTACCCCAACAAAACTGTCGAGGGTAACCGCGGGATGTTCACTAGTTTTTAATATTAGTGGCATTCATTTCAATTATTTGTTATGCTTAAGTTAAATGTTCTGCGCATTATGCTTGTCATTAAGCTTTACCTACAAGTCAATAAAACCGAGTTATTATCATTCTGTGTGTTTATTTTTATCCAACTTATTACATCAACAATAAGCTATTCGCTGTCGCGTAGCCGTAGTTTGGAGACCCCTGCTTTAGAGAAATACAGGATCATAAGAATCAATTAATTCTAAAAACTTGAAGGAATTCCCCCGAGCCTTTTTTTTTATAAGGAAAACGCAGCCATTCTGAAAACGGGTTATGGCTTGGTAAGTATTTAAAGAGTTTTTCTTTAAAAAAAAAGTGGCAGATTTGATCATATTGTTATATCTATTTGAATATGTGTAAATCGACTTTTTTAAACCATATAGTTTTGCATTTCCTTAAGGTCATAGATAATAGGTGTTTTTTATATATTGTAATTGTAGTTTGTAACAACAAGAACATTATGTTTAGACTATTCAAAGAGCTCTCTATTTTTTTTTTCTTTCTAATGCAGCTGGCAAACACTTAGACAGCTTGGTCTTGGATGCCTTAATTGAAGCGCTGCACAGACGTTACTCACTTTGCATTACCTAAGGGGCGCGTGTAACTTGAACAATGCCCCGCAACTCTCTACGATTATATTAGACCGGGTCCCACAGTTTAAAGCGATTCCGCACCACTATAAACATCCATGGCATCGCCGGGACTCGAACCCGAAACCTGTGGTACCGAGCGCCAGAGCCACTCGGCCATTCAGGCCCAAGAGCTCTATATTATAGTATCTATTTAAGAGCTCTCCAGTTATATGTATTCGAATAATTCAAGATAGGAGTCTAAGATCCTCCGGGAACCAGGCACTCCGATAAGACTGACCGACTGATTCAAATAATACCGGAAACGATTAAAATTTCTACAATCATTAATTGATATTTTTTACTCATCACCATTAGTTCTCTTACTCTTAAAACTATTATTAGTGCAGAGTGCGGACTTTGCAGTAATCAACGCCCACGCACCCCTCTCCTAATTGATTCTACTTGAATTGTTTATTTTCCCCGCGGCACCGCTCCGACTAGCGCCGACCTCGATTTGATTTCACTTTTTCCCAGTTCTCTCTTGCAGTCTCTTGGACCGCGCTTCAGGTTGTTTGTTCTGTTAAGTTCTCAACACTACCCAGCGATTCTTTCTCACCCAGCCAACGATTTAATCATTTCTGTTTTATTTCTTTTCCAAAGTCTCTATCCAGTGTATGTAGCTTTCCTTAATGTGCTCTTTCTTTTTTACTCGATCATTTCATTATAATTCTTTCCCATGTATTTTAATTATTTTCATCTCTTAATAAAATTAAAAAAAAATCACTCTATTAAACTTTCTTTTAGTATTTGGGCAAGATTCCTTTACCGCTTTCTTTCCCCAGCAATGCTCTTTCATCTTTATAATGGACAATCCAAGATAGAAGCTAACGGCTGCTGCTCAGCCACGGAGATTCACCAAAATTCAAATCTCTCTTAAATCCGCAAATGTACCGAATTTAAAACTTAACTTTTAAATTCTTTTATTTTTTATCTTACTTTTTTATAAATAGTATTTTTTCTTTTTTTTGAGTACCTACTTAATTTGACATTTATCTTTAATTTTACTAACAATAATTAAGCAGCCATTTAAAATTCCAAGCATATCTATGAATTAAGATGAGGAGGTTTAAGGGGTATTTCCCCCTGTTGGTACTCCGTAATCGGTACGCCAGTTGCCAGTTGCCAGTCTTAAATCCGCATTAATAAAATAAGAACAATGTTTCAAATTTTAAAACTTATAACAATAAATAAATTTTTGATAGAACATTATAACCTTAAATAATAAAGTTAATTAAATAAATATATTAACTGATAGAATATTAGTAAGGTAAACCTCACGTAAATTCTTATATTCTACAGCAGGAATCGTAAATGAGATACTACTAACTAATTTGGCATGTTGCGAAGCAACATGGCTGCGCAAGCAGCCGCTAGCTTCTATATTAGAGAGTTTTTGCATACCGTACGTTAGTTACCGTAGGGCGTCCGTTAGCTTTTCTTCCTAGCGCGCATGCTCATAGGAAACTGCGCATGCGTGCTAGGGAGAAAAAGCTAACGGACGTCTTACGGTAACTAACGTATGGTATGCAAAAACTCTCTATTGTTTCTGTACAAAGACGATGAAGAAATGCTTTGCGATAAAAGAACTGTCAAGACTATTAGCAAGCTTGCCCCAAATAGATTTAAAAAAGAAAAGGCAAAAAATTACGATAGAATAATGGTTTAACATATATAATAAAAATGGTAATAAAGAAAAACTGCTTAGTTAGGCGAGATAGATGCGAAAACAAGTTTGGCGAAGGCAATACAAGTACGAACAAAGTACAAGGTCAGCGCTTTGTACAGTGAAGAAATTTTTTTTTTTTTTCAATGCAGCTGGCAAACACTTAGACAGCTTCCTTCCTTTCCTTTCCTTTGAAGATTCCTTTTAGTCTTCACCGCTTTCTTTCCCCAGCAATGCTCTCTCATCTTACCAATGGACAATCCAAGACAGAAGCTAACGGCTGGCCACGGAGCTTCACCAAAACTCAAATTATCATTTGTAATAAAGAAATCAAAGCAGTGGGAAGTGCAAAGTTGTGTCAATTATCGGAGTTCCTGGGGATAAATCCCCCCACCTCCTATTTAAAAATTAAATTAAGCTGCATAAAAGAAAATAATCATCAAAGTAAAATAAAAAGGAATTAAGATTAAAAAGCAGCAGGCTCTTAGTTAATAGAGAGTTTTTATGAGCATACGCGCTAGGGAGAAAAAGCTAACGGACGTCCTACGGTAACTAACGTACGTTATGCAAAAACTCTCTAATATGTGTTTGTAAAAATTTTAAACAAAACAAGGTAGAATGATAGACTTTAAAGTTAAATTTAATCTTTGCACAGTGCATAAAAGCCTCAAATAGGGAAAGAGCAAAGGATAGGTTGTGTAAGCAACTCGGAGCGATGACAGAGATCATCATCATCATTCTGATTCACGGAGTACCATGGCCATGTAGGGCCTGAAAAACTCCTAATCTGTTACAGTAAAAGACATTGGAAAAACAGTACATTACTATACAAAAGAAGGAAGTGAGCATTGGTCATGTCCACGGCGCAAAGAAATGAAAAGAAACGTTAGACATTTGTGAAAAAAGAAACGGAAAAACCGAAGACAGCATGGTGCAATTGAAATTTGGAAAAGCGATTAAATAGTTAATTTGAAACATTTAGCGATGATTTGAAATTTTTCAAAAGGTGAATTAGCGTTTTTTAATTGTGCATAGAAGTTGTCTATACCACCAAGCATGTTGAAGATGCTGGAAACTTCCTGTAGGATATACACTGTTTTGGCAGCCGTATCATGATCGAAATCTTGCCAGATGTTTTGGCGATCGGGAATCACTGATGGAGCAGCTGGCGGCGGCCCACGCAAGAAACTTGCGTAGGAGACACCAGGCGTGACTGGTCGACTGTTGAAAGTTGTCTTCGGCGGCTCGACGTTGCGACTGGGTGGAAGGCGTGGCTTCGGGAATTTCGGGCAACCGCGCCATGCGGCAAGGTGCCCCATCTGGTGGCAGTTAATGCAGGTAGGATTTTCAATCCTGTCCTGAATTGTGCAATCCTTCAGGTAGTGCTCGCCACCACATTTCAGACAACGTTTCTTGTAATGGCAGTTCTTTGCCGAATGATGGAAAAGATTGCGCGCAAAACATTGGGAAGCACCCGGCTTCCTGTTGAATTTTTCCACGCGCACCGAGAGGTGGAGCAATCTATCAACTTGAAAAATTTTTGAATTTTCAGGACACTTTTTATACACCAACTGCCACACGGGAATTAGTGCCTTGGTCTTGAGGTTGGTAAGTTGGCGCACTTGTTCAATAATAAGTCCAAGTTCGGATAGTCCAGCAGATATCTCCTCGGCAGTGTAACTGACGGGGAGTCCTTTCAGGACGGCTTTTAGCGGTCTTAGATTCTTTGGTGTGATTACAAAAAACTCCGTCACGATGACAGAGAACATTCAATGACGTGCCTATAAGTATCTTGAGGGGGCGGAGTTTGTGAGCTGAGGGCTTCCTCATTGGAAGCTGTGGCAATCAGAAGAACTAATCGGTGACGTGGAAAAAGAAAATGGGTTGTTTACATTTTATCCAGGGTCGAATTTTAACCTTTTAGGATGTGGAAAATTTTGAAAACTCAAAAATTGCACGGGGTCTTTTATTGTTATTTTTATTTGGCTGATAATCGGGTAAATTTAACATAGCAGGGTTATTGCAGAGTGGGATTAATGCTACCAGTGGGAAGAAGAGCAAATCATTGGAGCAGCTGCGTGGTGATAGAGATAGAAGAGGGGGGGAGGATGTTACTTTTTTATACTTGTGTGACTCGAAGTCGGGGTATCGGAGTGGACGGAGTGTCGGCAATTTATTTAAAAATAAAAGGAAAGGGTACTTACGTACTAACGGTACCTTGGCGACAATTAGTGAAAACGAGCCAACCGCCGCTACAGATTTGGCGGTTTTTAAGTGGCGCCAATCCACACTTAAAAAACAATCAAAACGCTTTCAAAATATTTTTATTCAAAACAACAAAATATATAAAACACTTCATTTAAAATCAAAACGATTTAAAAATGCCGACCACAACGACTTTTACGATGCAATCTGGTCCACCTACCTTTTTTTTTTTGGTTTATTCACCATATCCAAGACACATAATTCACGCATGTAATTGTTCCAATCTATAACAGTTTTATCCGATATATCAAGTTGCCTTTCACAAAATTTAATCGACGTCAACTCCTCGCACCAGCAGTATATGAATCTCAAAGCTGTACGAAATGGAATTCTGCTTCCTCTAAACCAGTTGTCTTTTCGGAATCCCACACGATGAGCACACTGACTGAAATTGCATTTCCAATACTTACGTTCACCAAAATAAAGTTTCGTGTCATGGGAATTGGGACATTTTCGTTGTTTTGGTAAAATATTTCGCTCCTGGAAAAATAAAATTGCATCGTGCTCCGTTTCTGGCAAATCCCAAATACGCATTTTCGTATCACAACAATATGGCGTCGAAACTCAGCAAATCTACAGCCGTTAAGATTGCCGCCACTTAAAAACCGCCAAATCTGCAGGGGTTCCATTGGCGACACTTAAAAACGCCAAGTCTGTCGCCAAGGTACCGTTAGTACGTAAGTACCAAGGAAAGTTGCAAAAAGTAGAATTAAAAAAGAGAAAAATCATCCACGCATAGGTGGGAAAAGAAGAATCAATTTTTTTTTGTTCTAATGCAGCTGGCAAACACTTCGACAGTTGTCTTGGATTCCTTGAAAGCAAGCTCTGCACCGACGTTACTCACTTATCACTACACAGGACAGGGATGGGCAAACTACGGCCCGCCGGAAGATTCTATCCGGCCCGCGGATAGAATTTTAATTTACGATCTGAGGAAAATTGAAAGAAATATATATTATATATCCATATCCTTTTCTACTTTGATTAAATATATTATTTTTTCAAAGGACTGATGATCTTTTTACTTTCTCTATTTTTGTTCTACAAAACATAAATCGACGGAAATAGCAAACACAGAAATAAAAACACAAACACATTCAACCTGGCCACCTGTGCTAGTTTTTATTTCTCAGTAGATATTTGTTCAAAAATTAAAATTTTTAATTATTTCATAAAATAATCCATTTGTGAAGTCATTATTTGATTATGATTCAAATAATGACTTCACAAATGCTTTAACAAGCAGTGCATTATGTCCTGATATGTAAAAAAAAAAAAAAATTAATAAATTTGTCGATTTTATAAAAATCTTAAAACTTGTATAGTTTCAGTATTTATTGCGCAATATTAATATAAATCTATGAAAAGTATTCTGTGAGCGTCATAATAATTTAAAACTCAGTACAGCAAAAAGCATGCTTTCCTGCTGCTTAGACTCAATTTTTTTTTTTTTTTTTTGTAAGTTTTCCCTTTTTTGTTTGTTTGAGAGAGAAGTGATCAATAGTTTTTTCATTAGGGGCCTGAATGGCTGAGTGGCTAGCGCTCTGGCGCTCGGTACCACAGGTTTCGGGTGTGAGTCCCGGCGGTGCCATGGATGTTTGCAGTAGTTCGGAATCCCCTTTAAACCGTAGGTCCCGGTCTAACAGGAGCATAGCGTGGGTATCGTTACTCAGCGTCCATAGCCTATCTTCAAGCTACACAAACCTCCTGGGTAGTGCTAGGTGCAGCATTTACTTTAAGGCTTTAAAGACAACTGTTTCAGTATTTGCCAGTTGCATTAGAAAAGAAAAATAGGTAATTACGTATTAACGCCACCGCAGCTACAGATTTGGCGGTTTTTAAGTGCCGCCAATCTAGACTTAAAATGTTTGTGACAAATCATAAAATATATAAAACATTTTATTTAAAATCAAAACACTTTATTTAAAAACAAAGTAGCCAATCGGATTTCGGTGGAAAATGAGCCGATATAGAGTATAACATAGATTCAAGACAGTCTCTAGTTTGGCGCATTGGCAGCACTTTATTGGCGCAACTTCTGCTGCGGTGGCGTTAATACGTAAGTACCAAAAAATATTATTATAAATCTATGGAAAGTAAAATTTCTGAATTCTGTGAACGTCGTAATAACTTAAAACTCAGTACGGCATGGGCCGAATACTTTCGTGCTGTTTATTACTCTGTTTTATTTATTTATTTTTTTATATAATTTTTCACTTTTATTTGTTAGAGAGAGAATTCATCAATAGTTTCTTCATTGCCGATCTCTGGTGAGAACGGACGCGTCTATTGCCGCATGAAATCGGACGAAACACAGCCACCGGAAATTCTCAGCTCCACGCTAAACCAGGCCGTGTTTTTAAAATATATATAGTCTAATTTTTGGTACTATTTTAAGAAGTGGTAAGTGGTTTTCATACTGATTTCGACTCTTTTCTTATATTTGTTGTAGATTTTCGGAGTGCATTGGTCGCACAACGACCATTGCCCATTGCCAGTGCGAAAAAAAAATTGCTTTTTTTAATTTATAGATTAAATTAATTTATGAATTTCTACCTCCCCGTGGTGCATCTGGTAACACTTTTTAGTGGCTAAAAGATCTGCAACTCGGCATTTTCGTTAGATTAATGAACTCTGTTTCAGCATGTTTTGTTGTATTTGTTGTATTATTTTGTTGTTGTTCTATGTTGTATGTTTTTTTTTTTTCCTTTTCTTTGTCCTATTTTTGCTGTAACTGTACATAATCTGCCATTGGAAATAGAAAAAAAATATATTTTTAAAAATATTATTATAAATCTATGGAAAGTAAAACTTCATTAATTCTGTGAACGACATAATAATCTAAAACTCAGTACAGCAAAAAGCATGGGCCGAGTACTTTCCTGCTGTTTATTACTCTATTTTATTTATTTATTATTTTTTTTTTAATAATTTTTCACTTTTAATTGTTAGAGAGATTTGTTAGAGTCATCAATAGTTTTTGCATTGCCATTCTCTGGTGAAAACGGACACGTCTATTGCCGCATGAAATCGGACAAAACACAGCCACCGGAAATTCTCAGCACCACGCCTAAATCAGGCCGCCTTTTTTAAAGTATATATAGTCTAAATTTTGGTCATATTTTAAAAGTGGTAAGGGGTTTTCATACTGATTTCTATTCTTTTCTTATATTTGTTGTAGATTTTTCGGAGTGCATTGGTCGCACAACAACCATAAACCTTCGTCCTGGAAAAAATAGGGTTCTTGTCGATTGGTCTAAGCCAGGAGTCGGCAACCTGCGGTAAGCGAGCCACATGGATGTGAAGCTGCGGTTCTTTAGTTCCATACGCAAATATTATTTATTTTATCAAAAAAAAAAAAAAAAAAAAAAAAAAAACCATTTAAAAATCGTTTAAACATGTATGTACGTAATGCTACAAAAGTGGACAGCTTTAAAAGAAATGCCGCGAGTTGAGGCACTTATATTCGACGCTTGGAATAGTCTTCCAGATTGCTACAATAAGGTGTAGAAGTTGGCATTTGGAGTGCTGACTGTCTTCGGATCGGCATATTCGTGCGGGCAAGCGTTCTCTTGTAGGAATATAATTAAAAGTAAAGTAAGAAGCCGGCTAACAAAGAAAAATTTAGAGTCGTGTTTGAAACTTAAAACAGCAAGTTATGAGCCAAATTTATCCAAACTTTCTGAAACCATGCAAAGCCAACGCTCCCATTGAATTTGTTTGCTCAAGTGTTTGTTATTGAAGTGCAAGTAAATGTTGTAAGTAAATGTTTAATTGTTTTAATTTTTTACTTAAATAATAAGTAATTATCTAATAATGCCATATATATATATATATATATACATTATCTAATTTGTTGCGAAAAACACTACTTATGAGAGTACTATTTATTGTTGGCAAGAAAAAATTTTGAGCCTCTTTAAAAACTTTGAAATTTTGTAAATTGTAATTTTTGACTCTTCCGACTCAAAAAATTGCCGCCCCTGGTCTATTGCCAGTGCGAAAGAAAAAAAAAAAATTTTTTTTAAATTTATAGAATGAATTAATTTATAAATTAAATTTTTATAGAATGATTTCATTTTAATTTATTATTTATTTAATTTAATTTATGAATATCTCGTCGTGAGTTAAAAATCCCCATGTTGATTTTTTCCCCACGAAAAGCGTGTAGAAAAGGTGGCGCTGATGACTGGAAAGGGGGCGTGACCTTCGATTTCGAGGCGATTTCCATCCTGATAGCAAAGAACTGCTAAACTTAATGCTAGTGCATGCATGTGGTCCATGCATGTGCATGGTAACAAACTTTAATTGGTTTAAAATAGTTATTTTGTTGTTAACTGTTAATATAATTTATAATTTGGTTCAAAATGACTCTCTATTCCGAGATGAATATACGGGTTTATACCTAGAATCATTAAAAACACTGATTTCTTTAATATAAATATAAAATAAAAACTACTTTGACTTTTAATGGCGAACAAAATGTTTTGGAAGGGAAAAGAATTTGAATAATATTGGTCCTTCTGAACTGGAGGAATAAAAGTGAGTTTGTAAAACTTTTTCGCCAAAAATGAAACCCATATCGTTCCACAACCACCGTATTCACCTGATTTAGCATCGTGCTACTTCTGGTTATTCTCCAAACTCAAAAGATCACTCCGGGGACACAGTTCTGTGTCGATTGAAGAGGCATTTTAAAATTCGCCGGAATCAATTTTAGTATATCACAAAGCCAAGCGTAACCCAAGCACTCATGAATATTTTGACGTGAAATTTCACACAGATGTCAAGGACAGTGTCAGCAACTTAAAAAAGAAAACAAAATTGAAACACCACAAGCCCAGGAAATTTAAATTGAAAACTGGTCTTACTTTTTGGACACAGTAGTATATCCAGAATCATTAAAAACACTGATTTCTTTAATATAAATATAAAATAAAGACTACTTTGACTTTTAATGACGAACAAAATGTTTTGGTAGGGAAAAGAATTTGAATAATATCGGCTCTTCTGAACTTCAGGAAAAAAAGTGTGAAAATCTTTACAATATCGTATTATAAGATTCACCACTATTTTAATTTATTCCGAAATTTCGGCTATATATATTTTAAGAACAAGCCTTGATTTGGCGTGGTGCCGAGGATTTTCGGTGGCTGTGTTTTGTCCGATTCTATGCGGCAATATCTGTGTCCGTTCTCTCATCGGAATGGCAATGTAGAAATGTAATGGTACCGTTACATCATACTGAAAAAAAAAAAAACATTAAAAAAAAAACATGTTATATAAACAGCACGAAAGTACTTGGCCTGCGCCTTTCTTTTAGCACTTCTACATTTTAAATTAATATTCGTTGTTGTTGTTGACATATCCTCAGTGTCCTGCAGTGCAGAACGGGCTAGTCTACTCATGGATAGAGGGAAGGTGGCAGCTTCTGTACTGATGGAGCACCCGTAGGTAGAAGTCTGACTTCTGCTCTGTGACTCTCTTGCAGTTCTATGAGACCGGGATCTACGGCTTAAAGTGAATTCTGAACCCCTATAAACATCCATGGAACCGTCGGGACTCGAACCCGAAACCTGTGGCACCGAGTGCTAGACACTCGGCCATTCAGGCCCAATATTCGTTGTAGATTTTTGGAGTGCCATAAACCTCCTTCCTGGAAAAAATAGGGTTCTTGTCGATTGGTCTAAGACCATTGGCAGTATGAAAAAATTTTTAATTTACAGAAAAAGTAGATAATTAATTGTATAAAAATAACAAATAAATAAACTGGTTAAAAATATTAAGAGAGATAAAAAAAAATTACAGAAGGAAAGGAATTAAAATTACAGAATGAAAGCATACTGTAGTAAAAAGGAAAAGTGAAAAGTTAATAAAAAACTGAGCACCGCCGTAATGACAACCAGACATCCATTGCTGACTCTTTTCTTCTGTTGAAGAGAGTCAGTTGAACTTAAATTGTTTCTCTTCATCATTAAAAGTCAATGAAAATGCGTCCGTCGTTCAATTCTTATTAGTTTCAAGTTCTGACAGTTAATAAGTTGCAGTTAAGAGAACATTCTTGATGATGGCGCCCTCTGCCTCGTAATGGGTCGCCACTTTATGTTCGATTTTCCAACATTCGGAGGGCATTGCTGTTGTGGAGAAGGAAAAACGTATGGAACAACAGTACACAAATGAATAATTAGCTTTGAAAGTTTGTCCATTCTTCGGAAAAAGCTTTCGATCTATTGCAAATGGGCTATTTTATAAAAAGATTAACATATTAAACAATTTAATATGTCACACTACCCACCCACAACACTCTACGATACTATTACACCTTGACCTACAGCTTAAAGTGGATTCCAAACCACTACATACATCCAGGACAGAGCTCTAGTCACTCGGCCATCTAGATCTATTTAAAAACTATATATTGAACATCCGCCCCGCCCCCCCAAAAAAATAATGTACAAGATACATTTCTTTCTAGTTTTGTTTGTAATTTTTTTGTCCAGTTTTAGTACTTTAATTAATTTTGTGTTGGCTGGCAATGAATTATGTGAAAATAAGTAAAAAAAAAAAAAAAAAAAAATTTTAAAAAATCATCTAATTTTATTGATTTCATAAAATCGTAAAGTTTAGTCTCGCTATTTATTGGGCAATACCAGTTTAGTTCTCAGAAAAGCAGAACTTTTAAATTCTTCGAACGTAAAATGAACCTAAAATTTAGAAGTGCTTAAAAAAGGCGTAGGCCAAGTACTGTCGTGCTGTTTATATAACATGTTTTTTTTTCTTTCTTTTTTTTAGTATGATGTAACGGGACCGTTGAATTATTTGATTGCCATTCCGATGAGAGAACGGACACAGATATTGCCGCATAGAATCGGAGAAAACACAGCCACCGAAAATTCTCGGCACCACGCCAAATTAAGGCTTATTTTCAAACTATATATAGCCGAAATTGCGGAATATATTAAAAAAGTGGTGAATAAATGTTATAGTATGATATTAGAGAGTTCGCGAAGCGACCAGACCTCCGAGTTGCTAGATCAAAAAATGAGTTAAGTCGGCTCAAGGCCCATTGTAAATTGTTAAAAGCCCATTGCAAAAATTACAATTAAATTAATTATTCAGTATAAAGAGAAAAAACTAAATTACAAAAAATACAAAATAAAACAGACAGAAAAAGAACAAAAGAAGAGAAAACCTTAGCACATGTGAGCACCAACGCGACAGTATCAAATAAAGATAAAACTCGCGAACGCGAACCCTAAACAAACTAACCAGGACCATGGAGAGTGATAAAATGTCAAAAAGTGTCAAAAAGTGAGAAAAAGGGAGAAAACCCACTACTTATTGATGTGTAAAACGTGCCTCGGTCTTTTACGCGCGCAAGGAAGTGTGATGTCGTAGTTAAGAGTGTTTATATGATTAATTACCGGGTTTGTAGAGTTATCTATGGAAGTATAAAAATTTTTAGCTATTTTTTCAACAAATTCGCGAAAGCTAGGCATGGAGAGAGAATGTTTGATTTCTTTGTTTCGAAAATACCACGGTGCGTCAACAATCATACGGATTACTTTATTTTCCAGTCTTTCAATAATTAAAAAATTACTACGTGCAGTGGAGCCCCAGACTGGACTCGCATATGCTATTATTGGACGTAAATAAGCAAGATATATTAGTTTTTTAATTTCAATAGTTAGTATAGAGTGTCGGCCAAGGACAGCATAAAATTTTCTTAGTTGGTTATTAAATTTATTTCTTAGATATTCTATGTGAGCTTTAAATGTTAGTTGTCTATCTAGAATTACACCTAAATATTTTGCTTCTTTAGACCAGGAAATGTTAGTGTTATAAATAAGAATGTTAGGAGGAGTACGATTAATTTTCCTGGTAAATAGTACTGCTTCAGTCTTCGCGACATTTAACTTAATTTTCCAAGTGTCTAACCAATTTTCAAGTGTATTGATGTAATTTTGTAAATTTTTTTGAATGATGTGTATGTTCCTTCCCTGTGTAATAATGGCTGTATCGTCAGCGTAAAGAGTAAGTTTAATTTTGTAATCTTGCGGAATGTCATTTGTGTATATGTTGTATAAAAATGGTCCCAAAATCGAGCCCTGAGGAACTCCTGCGAGTATATTATGACTGTTAGAATCAAGTTGGTTAACGGAGACTACGAAGCTCCTTTCAATAAGATAATGCCGGATAATTTTGATGAGAAAAGGAGAATATTTAAAACGAATCATTTTATATATGAGGCCGTTAAGCCAGACTCGGTCGAAGGCTTTAGCTACGTCTAAAAAGATGGCAGCAGTGTCCTGTTTCCAGGAGAACCCTTCGCAGATAGTTTCAGTGATATTGAGAAGCTGATGAGTAGTAGACAGTTCTTTAGTGAAACCAAATTGCTGAGAAATGAGAATTTTTAAATCTTGGGATTCTGTGTTTAGGATATTGGCAATGACTCTTTCCACAATTTTGCTGATAGTAGACAAGAGAGAGATAGGACGATAACTGGAAGGCGATGTGGGGTCCTTACCAGGCTTGAGAATTGGAAGAATCCGAGCTTTTTTCCATTTTGTCGGGAAGTGGCTATAAGTTAGGATAGCGTCTGTTAGTTTGCAAATTTGGAGAATAATCTTGTAGGGAACATTTTTCATCATTTTGTTGGTAATACTGTCTATCCCCGGAGTTTTACTAATTTTGAGATCCTTTATTACTGTGATTATTGAAGAGGCCTTAGTAGAAGGAACGGAGAAATTTGGACTATTATTAATGGCAAGAAAAGACTCAATGGTGGCATTCACTTCAGTATCGATAATATTATTGTTGGAGGGGTTCTCCTGGAACTGCTCCTTCAAGGTGTTGGCAAGCACTTCAGCCTTGTCTACGTCAGTAGTGACTGTAGCGCTGTTACTTTGGAGAGAGTGAATCTTGGTTCTTTGACGTCTGAATCTGCTGCAGACCTGCCAGATGGAGCCGTCCTCAACATTGATAGTTTCAAGCCGTTTATCCCAACATTCGTTTTTGTATTTAACAATGGCGCGTTTGAGAATATTTTGATGGTGGTTGTAGACATTTTTACTGCGGGGATCTCGATAAATTTGCCACAATTTCCGTGAATTGTTTCTGTTAGTGATTAGTACTTTGATATGAGGAGGTAAGTAGGTTTTATTATTAGTTGGAAGAGGCTTAGAAGCGGCTTGATGAGCAGCGATAATTTTAGCAGTTAGTTCATTTACAGCATCGTCTATTTCTTTAGGAGAAGAGATGGGAATAGAGGAGTAAGTAAAAGTAGTATCAAGAATGCTAGAGAATTTTGACCAACAAGTTGTAACAGGTGGGTTAGGTAAATCATACAGCGCGCGAAAGTTATAATCAATAATTACGGGATTATGATCTGAAGAAAGCTCATCTAAAGAGTTAATAGCATGATTAAAGTGAAAATTATTAGTAACGACTAAATCAATAATAGATGTAGAATTAGTACCGATTCTAGTGGGAGTATTAGGTGCAAGAATATCTAAATTAAGGTTATGGGCATATTTTTGCAAAGCAGCGCCAGTTTGATTATTATAATTGCAGCCCCAGTTAGTATGATGCGCATTAAAATCCCCCGCGAGAATTACACTGTTATTAAGGGAAAATAAAATATCTAAGTCGTTAGTAAGGTTAGTAGTAGCAATACCATTAGGAACATAAACAGAATTTACATAGAGAGACGGAAGATGTGGAAAAGTGAGAGAAATGATTGTGGCTTTAATTCCGATTAGCTGTGGAGTGGCGACGTGGACGTGAGGCAGAGAATTCTTAATAAAAATACCTGTACCCCCAGAGACTGGATCTTGAGGACCGTCGTTCCTATAAAAAGTGTACCCCATTAAGTAAGGTGTTTGTGAATGCTTAAGGTGTGTTTCCTGAAGCAGTACTATATCTGGATTATAATTATCTACAAAGTTAGTAAATTCAAGCATTTTAAACCAAATGTTACATGAATTCCAATAGCAAATGCGAAGTCCAGAAATCAACTGAGTCATTAAGGAGCATTATTGGGTGTTTGTGTAGCCAGGCCATTAATAAACACCTGTAATTTATCGACTTTGTTGTCGGCTTGTTTTACTTGTTGAAGTATATTAGCAGTATTTTGAACATCAGAGAAAATAGCAACAAATTCCCTCATTAGTAGTAATGTATTATGAATAAAAGGTGCCTGTTCCGCGATGCTCTTTAATTGGCTCAATTGATTTGGGGAGAAGTTATTATCAATAGGTGCATTAGGTGCATGATTTACCGGTTGTTGTACCGTAGTGTGACTCTTGGTTGCCGAGGCGTAAGAGAAATTTGGCGTAACCTGTCTAGCAGGCATGTATTTTGGATAGGTTGCATACTTGGTGGTATTTACCTTAATTTTAGGGAATTTAGAGCAGCCTCTCCAAGCTGCAGTATGGCCCGACTGTCCACAGTTAATGCACTGTGGTATTTCTAATCGATCATAAGTTTTACAATCTTTGTGAGAATGTTCTTCACCACATTTCAAACAACGGGCTTTAAAGCCACAGTTATTTGAACTGTGGTGAAAAAAGTTGCATTTAAAACATTGTAGGGTGGTGGGTTTTTTATTATATTTTTCTACAATCACCGCGAGGTACATCAGCCGATTGACTTTAAAAATTTCTTGATTTTTGGAAGACCTAGCCAAAGTTATTTGAAAGATTGGGAGAGGCTGTTTATCCCTGGTCCTAGTGAGTTGTACAACTTTCTCTACTTTAAAACCTTTATCAGCCAATGCGGCTTTAATGTCGTTGACGTCTGAATCTTTATGCAGTCCCTTAATGACTGCCTTAATAGGGCGCAAAAATTTAGGGGTGATAACAAAGAACTCAATGTCTTTTTGATTTAGAAAGCGCGTGATCTCACGATGTTGATCTTCAGATGCCGGGAAAATTTTGACCATCTCACCCGCCAATTTTATGTGCACATCACCCTCAAACTTATCATCAATAAGCTTGAGCATGTCGTTCAAGTTTGCTTTAGGCTTTACCATTATCGGCGGCATTTTCCGAATTATCTGAACACCATCTTCCTCGACCGCAGCGTCAGTACTCAGTGCATTAAAATTATTACTAGTGACAACCACTTCATTAGATTTATCTTTACTATACGTAAAGGTGGCTTTGGCAATTAGTTTTTTATTGGGAATTTTAAAATCCCCTGAGTCTTTATCGCCATCATTGTTAGCAATGTGGCTAGCATTTCGTTTGCTTTTATTTTTAGTAGTATAATTAGCATTAACTTTACTAGAATTAGTAGTAGTGACATTAGCACTCTTATTATTTACATTTACATTTTTACTATTTACATTATTAACATTAACTTTAGCAGTATTTACATTATCATTATTAATAGGTTTAACATTATGCAATGGGCATTTTACAATAGGGCATGGATACCGACTTACCCATTCAGTCAGGAACTCTCGCTTCTTGAGCAGGTTCTCATTCATTTGGACATAATCTTGTGGCAAGTCAGATCGGAGCGACTGCGCAACAATAGTGTCTATGACGTCCATTTCTTTCAGGGCAGTTGTGATTTGCCGACACATTCCCTCTGGGGAAAGTTTTTCATTGTCATTGTCCATTTTCACAGCTTCCACTTGACGCGGCGAGAGTACTTCACGTTGGTCCTCAGAAGGTCCGTTCCCCTCGGTAGAAATTTCCATCTCACTCATCGCTTGGTAGTAGATTTTTTTCCAACCTATGGAATCATTTAAAAATAATATGAAAACCATGCCTGTAAACATGTAAAATTTGTCACTTTTTTAAGAATGAAATATTTTATAATGATATTAAATTATACAAAGTATACAATTTCCATCAATTTTGTGGCATTACGTTTTACTTAGTTTATATTAGTATAGATTTATTTATCTGATTTGTGTTTTTTATATTTTAAATCATGTTTTATAACAAATTGAAAACTAGAATTACTAAGCAAACTACTTACTAACATAGAATTACTAAGCAAAATAAACCAATGGCAAATAGATACTTTTATTTCTGTCTGAGCAAATGAGAAATTAAGCAGATCTATGGGAGGAAAATAAAAAAAATAATAATGATAATGATTATAATGAAATCGAGAGTTTCACATCAAAAGTCGATTCGAGCATTTTTTTCATCATCATCAGTGGCGCAACAGCCCCATGCTGGGCCAAGGCCGCCTGCCTACTGGCAGATTTCGAGACAAGAGATGTTTTGTTTTTACGGGATAGGGATGTCAGCCCTACGCCCAACGCTCTGAGTCCTATTAGACCGGCACTTAGGGTTTAAAGTGGATTCCGGACCACTACGAACATCCACGGCACCGCCGGGACTCGAATCCGAAACCTGTGGCACTGAGCGCCAGAATTTCTTCCCTACTATACGTAAATGTGAAATACTCACTATTACTATTTTGGGGAATACAACATAATTATGAAAAACGATTATTTTGGCCGATGCACTTTTTTTTTTTAACAAATTTATTCTAATTTTACAATAAAATTGTTATTAAAAATGATTTCCTAAAGTAATATTTGTTGCGTCGCAGACCGAAACCACGCAGTTCTGCGTGTCATTCGATAAAAGTTTTCAAACGCGAAATATTATTAAAAACATCAAAATGTACACTAAGAAATTAAAAAATATGTTGTTGTGTTAAAAAAATGTTGTGTGGTATGTTTGATGAGTTATTGTTACAAGCACTCTATAGGGTGCTGAGAATAAATGTCCAAATAAGTGTTCTCGACTTTTTCTTTATTTATTATCCATGCCACATTTTTTATAAAGATTAGTACAGTTGGCTTCTTTTTCTGTTCTCATAAATAAGCACACTTTCAGTTGATATATAAAAAGTATTTATTCACATTCCAACATTACGTATTTGAGCAACTGCCCGCCAACCACACTCGCGTTCCTTCTTCTGCCCTTGCTGTTACATTTTTCATCCCCGTACAAACATTCGCCTTATATGGAGTTACAGGAGGAGGAGTTATGGCAGAGCCTCTTGGTCGTGGCGCCAGCTATTGTCATTCACAATGACAAATAGTTTACAGTACCCATCACAACATGTTTCGTTTAAGACAGGCGTCTCCAAACTACGGCCCGCGGGCCAAATCCGACCCGCCGGAAGATTCTATCCGGCCCGCGGATAGAATTTTAATTTTCCGGTCCGAGGCAAATTAAAAGAAATATAAATTTTTACATTATATATCCATTTCCTCCCTACTTTGATTAAATATTATTTTGTTTTTTTCTTTTTTTTTCAAAGGATTAATGATCTTTTTACTTTCTCTATTTTTGTTCTACGAAACCTAAATCGACGGAAATAGCAAGCACAGACAGCTTTCAATCGGAAAGGATTTGCAAGTTGAATTAATTGAGTTACATTCTAACAATCATCTCAAGCAGTTGTTTCTAGACATGCCAAAGTTAGAGTTTTACAAATCAATATCGAAAGTAGGTTTCCCAAATTCAATATCTCACGGCCAGAAAATCAGTGCTGTGTTTGCTTCATCTGATATATGCGAACAATTTTTTTCAACTATGAATATTGGAAAGAATTATTTCAGAAGTAGACTGACGGATGAGCATTTGTGATTCCTTATAGTGAGGTTCTCACTTCGAACCTCACTATAAGGAACTTCTAAAAAAGAAATCTCAATTTCATTCTGTTCATTAACATAGTATTGAAATTGTAATACTTGTGTATTGTTTTTAAAATTTTAGCAAAATTTTTCTTGGCCCGCCAAACTTTTTTTTTTCAATTTTTGGCCCGCGACCGAAAAAGTTTGGAGACCCCTGGTTTAACATATTGATATATATCACATGTGATTTATATCTATTTTTCGCTAAGCGTAATTCCTCATCTCAGACGTCCGTAATACTGCCATTAGAATGGACTCGTGTTTAACGAGCGCCCTCTAGTAAACAAAATGTGCACTAGTAGCGAAAACCACTTTTTCGCATGCGATAGAGTCAAATATTTGACAGAACAGCGAAGCACGCGTTTTTTCCGAATTTCAAGAACTCCGCAAACGCAATGCAAATATTTCTGACGAGAGAGTAGATTCTCAAACTGTAAGGAACAACAGCGCTGTTCCTTTTTAATTTGGACAATGCGTATTTGCTCAATTCTGGGGGGAAGCTTCCCGGTCTATATTTATATAATCCTCCATTTTCGTTTAAAGTGGTAATCAGATGGAATTTGATATTTACATTTATGACAACACCTTTTTAGAAGGGGTTAGATACCGAAGTTTTAAATTAATTAAGGCTGTTATTTGTATAGATATATTAATTCTTCTACCATTTTTCAAGTAACGTAACTTTGTTACTGGTAGGGGAGTGATGTAGCGACACCTATTGATGGAAAATGGAGTAAGAATTGAACAACTTCTACTTTCACTGTTAAAAAGGGAATTTTCCCGCTAGAATAAAAACAGAACGCAGTTGGCGTTAGAAGAAATGGAATAAAGATGTTGTAATTGTGAAAATTGATTATCGTCTTTTTTTTTTTGCCGTGTGGATTTTAATAACACTAAGCAACCTTTACAAAGCCACTCTCCTGCCTAAGTAAACTAATTGAACACGTAATTGCTGACATCCTAAATGAAGAATCTGAAAAACTTAACATTTTAATTTCACAGCAATTCGGGCTTACCGCGTCCGTGGCTTTTCTTCAAGTTACACGCGCCCCCTGGGTAATGCAAAGTGAGTACGTCTGTACAGCGCTTGCCTTAAGGCATCCAAGACCAAGCTGTCTAAGTGTTTGCCAGCTGCATTAGAAAGAAAAAAAAATTATTTTGTTTACACGAATTTTTTGCATTAGACGTCTTGCGTGTTTTTCTTTAAAATGGATAAACTTGAATATCGTGCGGTCATAAAATTCTTCGTTTTGGATAGAATTCATCATCCGAAGTTGAAAAAAATTTACGAGGACTCTGCTCCTTCGATTTCAACCGTTAAAAAGTGGGCAGCTGAATTTAAAAGCGGTTGCACACCCCTCGAAGATGACCAACGTGAACTGCAACCAAACCGGAAACCATAGAAAGAGTGCATGATATCGCGTTGGAAGATAGGCGAGTGAGATAGCTGAGGCTGTGGGGATATGGGAAGAAAGGGTGCGAAACACCTTGCACGAAGAATTAGCGATGCGAAACTCTGCGCAAGATGGGTGTCGCATTTGCTGAATGCCGATCAAAAGCAAATTTTCACAGCAATCTTTGGACCAATTCAATAGGTTTGGTTTGGTTTGTCGCTCAGCGGTCATCTTTTGTGCAAGAGGGCTAAACAGACCGGCACCTACGGTTCAAAGTGGATTCCGAACCACTACAAACATCCATGGCACCGCCGGGACTCGAACCCGAAACCTGTGGTACCGAGCGTCAGAGCGCTAGCCACTCGGCCATTCAGGCCCCCAATTTAATAGGGACCCGACTGATTTTGTGCGGTGAATTGTCACCCCGGATGAGACACGGGCCCACCACTACTCGCCAGAAACAAAACATCAGTCCAAAGCAGTTGGATGGAAAGAAAGCGAAGTCGATCGCTTCTGCCGGAAAGGTCGTGGCCAGCGTGTTTTGGGATGCGAAAGGGATCCTGCTAATTGATTACCTTGCAAAAGGTAAAACAATTAGAGGCTAATATTACTCCAACGTTCCTGACCAGCTGGATGCCAAAATTTGCGAGAAGAGGCCTGGATTGAAGAAGAAAAATGTCATCAAAATCATCAAAATGTCATCATCTCAGGACAACGCACCTGTGCACAAGGATGCGTTGGCGATGGAAAACCTGCAGGATTTGGGGTACGATTTGCTCGGCCATCCCCTCTATTCTCCTGATTTGGCACCCTCAGACTTTCATTTGTTCCCAAACTTGAAGAAATGTGTTTATGGGAAGCGTTTCGTATCCAAGGAAGAAGTTGAGTGGGCCGTGGATGAACATTTTCACAACCTCCCAGATTCTCACTTCCGGGAAGGAATACTGATGTTGGAGAAACGTTGGACCAAGCATGTTGAAGTCAAGGGAGATGATATAGAAAAATAAAATCATTTTTTAACTGAAAGTCATTGCCAGGTCGAGAACTTTTCACCTTAATCTCTTATCTCTCATATCTTCGTCCAGTATTAGCTTATGCAAGCCCAGTTTGGAGTTCTGTTGCACGTACTCATTTTGAAAGCATTCAAAGGCTTGAAGAACAAAACTTTTAGAATGTTAACTCTGGTGCTCGGTACCACAAGTTTCGGATTCGAGTCCCGGAGGTGCCATGGATGTTTGCAATGATTCGGAATCCTCTTTAAACTGTAAATCCCGGTCTATTTAGCTTAAAGTGTGCACGAAATCACCGTAGAGCAACAAACCAAACCTTAGAATGTTACCGAATTCACCCTGGTACTTTCGTAGTGACGATATTAGACGCGCTCTCTCGATTCCAAGTTTAAGACAATTTGTTCACAAAATTTCTACTCAATTCTATAATGATATGCGAAACATAAATAGCCCTGTTTTAAATATCCTACAAAATTACGATTATGATATTTCTTCCCGCAAATATAGCAGAAGACCTCGCACTGCTCTAAATATTTTAAATTCATTCCTAATCCTGCGTTAGATTTTCTCCTTTCAATTGTGCTACGCCCACGCATTGCTTGTCCATTTACTATCTTGTACTATTGTTTATCCATTTATCCTGCTCTGACTGATTTATTACCCCCAACTGTCTAGACCAGGGGTCTCCAAACTACGGCCCACGGGCCAAATCCGGCCCGCAAGTGTCATCCATCCGGCCCGCGACGGCGAATAGCTTATTGTTGCTGTAATAAGTTGGATGAAAAAACACAGAATGATAATACTCGGTTTTATCTACTTGCTAGGTAAAGCTTAAGCATAATACGCAGAAAATGTAACTTAAGCATAACAACTAACAAATAATTGAAATGAATCCCATTAATATTATAAACTAGTGAAGTTACCCTCGGTAGTTATGTTGGGATAAAGAGTATCACATACGTATGTATATCGATGTTTGGAATGTATATATCCTGAACCTCCCCCAGGAATGGAAAAGTTAAATTAATGCGAATGAAACCGCGGGGTATCCATTTGTAAAAAAATACTAATGAGATTTATGTAATTGTGATTTTTCACTGACAATAGTTTGCAGTTGTAGATCAATTTTACTTGTACTAATTGTTAAAAGAGATTTAAGATGCTCATCGGTTAACTTAGATCTGTATACATTCATTGTGCGCTTCATTTTGGAGAATGTTTTCCCACATAAGTAAGTAGTACCAAAAACAGAAAACAGCCCACGAGAAAATTTATGTAAATTATCAGATTGTATCAGTGGAAGACTCTTATAAAACTCCAACAAAGATGAGTTTTGATATTTCTTCTTAATTCTATCACTGCACTGTAAATCAATAATTTCCATTTGAGGTTCAGAGGCTAGGGTTCCAATGTCAGTATCAAAAGGATTAAATCTAAATTTCATTTGCAATGACATCAAAATCTGAGAAACGAGTATCAAAATTTATCTTCAAAGCACTCAAAACTTCGACTGCAAAATCGACGGGAAACTCAGTCTCAATAGCGCGGCCGAATATTTCGTACGTTTTAAAATGTGTGAAACATTTTTTACGTAATTGTGACTGAAACAATATTATTTTCGCGTACTCGGCTACTAGTCTAGAAATTATAGATAATGGCAGAAAAATTAAAACGGTTTTGGCCCTTGGTACTTACTGGAGTAAACAGTATGGCCCTAAGGTTGGAAAGTTTGGAGACCCCTGGTCTAGACGAAAAAAAGTTCGCTTTTCTCCTAATTTGACATTTGCTCATTCTGTTTTATTTTTTATCTGATTTCATCAACATCTAAACTCCATTTTTTTTTCTTCTTTTATTTATTTCGAAATTTTTGTTATTTTTCATTTTATAATTTTTTTTAAATAAATAAATCTTTTTTTTAATAAAAAGCATTTAATTATCTCTTATTAACTTAAAGAGCTTGAGACCTCATAATAACGATGATTTTCCCAACACTAAAGCTTCCTTCATAATAAACTGCATCTCTAATCTTAAACTCAGTAAAACCCCTGGCTTAGATAGTATTACTAACAAAAAGGTAACAATATTCCTTTTAAAATTGTTTTACAAATTTGCAAAATAACCGATGCTATCCTTTCTACTAATCACTTTCCTAAGAATTGGAAGACTGCTCGCATTCTTCCAATCCTTAAACCCGGCAAAGACGAATGGTTGAGTGGCTAGCGCTCTGGCGCACGGTACCACAGGTTTCGGGTTCGAGTCCCGGCGGTGCATGGATGTTTGTAGTGGTTCGGAATCCACTTTAAACTGTAGGTCCCGGTCTGTTTAGCCTAAAGTGTGCACAAGATGGCCGTAGAGCGAGGAACCAAACCAAACCGGCAAAGACCTAACAGCTACAGAACATCATCATCATCATTCGACGAACGGAGTACCCTGGCCTATGATGCGGCCTTAAAACTCCTAAGCTTGTAAATACAGTTCATGGGAAGAAAAACATATGGATAATACAAAAGGCAGTGAACTTGATTATGTCCTTGTTAGTAAGAAAAAGAAACGAAAAATAAAAAACAAAACGGAATGTAAATAAAAGAATGGCGCAATTAAAAAGTTAAAATTGAGTAATTAGCCACAAGCGCAATTAAATAATAAATTTACATAGTATTTGCATTTTTTCTAAAGGGTTAGTAGCTGTTCTAAATTGGGAGTAAATATTATCGAGACCTCCGAACATTGAAAAAAGATTAGCCATTTCTGTTAGTACATACATCATCTTAGCAGCTGAGTCAGCATTAAGATTAGGAGTATCATTATTTACAAAATGCGAAGGTTTCACAGAGACCGATGGTGCTGCGTGTAAATCTTTGGAGGTTCCTTGCAGGAAACTGGCATAGGATACGCCTTCTGAGACCGTGCGGCTGCTGAAGGCGGGTCTTGCAGGTGCTCGTTGCTGATTGGGAGGTGGGCGTGGCTTGGGGAACATCGGGCAGCCTCGCCATGCGGCAAGGTGCCCCATCTGGTGGCAGTTGATGCATGTCGGGTTTTCAATGCGTGCCTTTATGTGGCAATCTTTTAATTGATGCTCACCCCCGCACTTGAGACATCGTTTTTTATAGTTGCAGTTTTTTGAAGAATGATGGAATAGATTACACGAAAAGCACTGAGATGCTCCCGGTCTTCTATTAAACTTCTCGACTTTAACCGATAAGTGGAGCAGTCTGGTCACCTCAAAAATCTTGGCATTCTCAGGAACTTTTCGGTAGATAATCTGCCACACCGGAATGGGGGCCTTGGTCTTGAGATTGTGCAATTGTCGGACTTGGTCTAACTTGAGACCAAGTTCAGTGAGTCCATCAGCGATTTCTTCAGCAGTGTAGCTGACTGGCAGCCCTTGAGCACCGCTTTAAGCGGGCGTTGATTTTTAGGAGTGATGACGTAATACTCCAATTGCTTCTCCGTGAGGTATTTAGCAACAGCTCTATGTACTTCCGGGTTTGCAGGGAAAAGTTTAAGCTGCTCGCCGGCAAGCTTAATTCGAATGTCGTTTTGATGTAGAGTGCTAATTTCAGCAATATGATTCTTGAGATCATCCTTATAGCGCACCATGATGGGCGGCAGTCTGGGTTCAGCAGGAACATCCATGTCGACATTATTTGCATCAGCCTCATCATCAGACAGGCGGTCAAAGTTATTGGTAGTTTGAACTGGATTAGCAATATTAGTTTCAACAGTTATCCTAGCCGTGTGCCTTTTAGGCGGTTTAATGAATCCATCGTTAGGAGCAGTTACAGCAGGTCGTTTGACTTTTTATTCTGAGGGTTAGGTTTAGATTTAGTTTTAGCATTTAATTTTAATTTTACTTGCGCATTACTATGCCGAGCGCAGTTAGTCAGCGGACATAATCCTAGTTCACTCACCCGTTTTGTTGTCTCTGCAAGTGCATCCTCAGCTTTCTTCAGTCCTTCTAGAGTGGGTTTCAGGGCAGTCGGTTTCATAAGTCCTTCATCGATCAGAACACCCTGATGCCTGATGATCTGTTGCATCATATCGACAGCTTTTTCTCTGTCCTTAAGTTGAGTCTGAGCTGCAGTGATGTGAGAGCAGTGTTCAGCTTCAGTGAGGATTGGCGAGTCAGTGATCATGGCTTCAGCAGCGGCGGAACTGGGTTCTTGCAAATGGTCCTGATGAGGACCGTTCCCCGTCGATAGGCGAGCATCTGGAATGGGCGAAAACTTGTTTTTAAAATCATCCATCTCTTGAATGAGCTTGGTGAACTTGTCATCCGCAGGATCCATCAGACCAGAATGACTC
Organism: Caerostris darwini; assembly: GCA_021605075.1. Lineage (NCBI taxonomy): Eukaryota > Metazoa > Arthropoda > Arachnida > Araneae > Araneidae > Caerostris > Caerostris darwini. Next base: position 89,419 of record BPLQ01013610.1, on the reverse strand, counting down.
TCCATCTCCATCATACTAGAAACTCCCGCATAAATACTCATCACACCCCAAAAATACGTTAACCGTCTCAGAAAGCATCAACTAATCAGCGAAAGCATCTAGTTAAAGTCTCTATCTGTCGACAATCCCCTGTAGCAAATAGTCAGGTAAGTATCAACAAAATGTCAAGACATCGGAGGAAATTCTCTTCAGCTTCTGCAATAATCTCACATTCAGCTACAGAACCCATCTATCTACTCTTCTGCCTAAGTAAACTAATTGAACGCGTAATTGCTGACATCCTAAATGAAAAATCTGATAAACTTAACATTTTAATTTCACAGCAATTCTGGTTTACCAAAAACCTGTCAACTTTATAATCTCACAGAAAATATTTCAGGGAAACTCGACACTGCAGTGCATTTTTTCCTGGATGGCGTTCGGATCCATGGTTTAATATATAAAATGATAAAATCCTACCTACTTAATCCGCACCCATACACAATTATTTTACAAACAGAAATTTTGTTGTCTCTGTAGATAACACTGATTCTAAAAACTGTCGTATCCTTGCCGGTGTTCCTCAGGGCTCGATCTTGGGACCATTTTTGTTTAACATATACACCAACGACATCCCACAACATCACAAAATTAAATTAACACTCTACGCGGACGATACTGCTATTATCACACAGGGGCAAAACATAAACATAATCTGGAAAAACTTACAAAACTTCATACACACGCTTGAAAATTGGCTCATTAACTGGAAAATAAAACTTAATGTCGCGAAAACTGAAGCAGTGCTATTCACCAGGAAAAATAAACTAATTCCCCCTAACATAACTATTTATAATGCTAATATTTCCTGGTCCAAAGAAACTAAATACCTTGGCGTAATACTTGACAACAAACTAACATATAAATCGCATATTAATTATCTACGCACTAAATTCAATAATCAATTAAGAAATTTGTAGAAATTCCTCACTAACAATAGAACTAAAAAAATTAATCTACCTTTCTTATCTTAGACCTGTCACTGCATATGCGAGTCCAGTTTGGGGTTCTACAGCCAATAGCAACTTTCTCGTGATCGAAAATAAAATTATTCGTATGATCACTGACGCACCCTGGTATTTCAGAAATAATGATATTCGGCACTCTCTTGATATTCCCATTTTCCGCGCATTCGTCGAGAAACTTGCAAAAAACTTTTATGACTCCCGATCCACTAACCAAGTTCTAAATGATTTAAAAATAGACGACTATGGCGTCACTCTACCCAGAAATCGCAAAAGACCGCGATATATACTCTTAACATTAACAAATAATTTCCTGCTTTCTGGAGATTTTTCGGTTTCGCTGTCGCCTCGTTAATGTTTTTCTTTTTATTGCATTTTGTTATTGGATTTATCATCAGTGCTTATTCCTTTAATTTCTTTTAATATTTTTGCTTATGGGATGATTTTTTTTTTTTACTCTTCTTTTGTAACTTTGACTTTCTGTCTTAATCGTAATGTTTTTGTTCTCTGATGTTAGAAATTATTATTCCTTCTCTGATTTATTTAATTTTCTTTTTTCTTACAGCTTACTTGTTCATAACCAAAAAAAAAGGGGGGGAGAGATTGCAGAAGAAGAGGACAGTGAAGATAAAGAAATGAGAAAGGAAGAGAGAGAAAAAAATATATTGTCAAGGGAAGAAATTCCCTGTACTTAGATTTGTTAATTATTTTGTTTATTATTTTGATTGTTCTATGTAAAAAAAAAAAAAAAAAAAAGCGCACCCCCGTATGCAAGTTTTGTTCCTGTTCCTGATGATCCTCTTGATCCATGTTCCTGTTTATTGTATTGATCCAGTTTAAAGTTCATATTCTATGCCAGAATGCTCCCACTGCTGGTCCTGTGATTCCAAAACAAAGCATCCCGTAGCAAAGAAAAAGAGGAAGATATGGAAATACCAGACTCGGGTTGCTATCGCGACGACGGTCTGAAGGCGCCGAGTGCCCGAGGGCAGGCCGGAACGTCCAATTGCTGAATTACAACTGGCAAAGGGCTCGACCACCAGTCACCATTCGCCAAGTGGAGGTGTGGTCGCTGCGCGACCAAGACACTCCATCAAGTCACCAATAATAAAAGAAAGGTAAAGACTGTTAGGAAGCTTGCCCAATAGATTAAAAAAAATTATGATATAATGATAGTTTAAGATACCAAAAAAGAAGATATATATATATATATATAATCGTTTAAAGAATGTTAAATGCAGAATATAATTCCATTAAGATCATATTAGAAAAGATCTACCACTCTTTTAGTAAAGAAAAGATATATATATGTACATAGACTTCTAAACTTGATACCAGTCTAGCAAATTTTTACGGTCGTATCACATAATAAAGAAGCAATGTTTCTTTAACGTAGAAACCACCGAAAGAAAGAATGTTTTTTTATTCTCTTTGTATTTTTACTGCTCTTTTGTAGCTTTGACTTTCTGGCTTATTTCTAATGTTTTTGTTCTCTGATGTTAGATGTCGTATCACATAATAAAGAAACAATGGTTTTAAAGAAACAAAACCAACCGGCATTTAATTAATCATACTAGCCTAGCTGCTCGGTCTCGCTTCCTCTCCCGTTGTCGGCCGGCGTTCCTTCCCATCTCTCTTCATCTACGGGGATCTGTGCCCCTTCTCCTGGGGTCAGAGTTCAAAGTTGAATATTCTCCGTATGGTAAACAGTCTCTGTCAAATACAAGTGTAGCGACACCTATTGATGGAAAATAGAGTACAAATTGAATAACTCCTACTTTCACTGTTAACAAAGGGAATTCTAGAATAAAAACAAGAACGTAGTTGGCGTTAGAAATTGAATAAACATGTTGTAATTGTGAAAATTGATTATCGTCTTTTATTTTGCCGTCTGGATTTTAATAACACTGCGCAACCTTTACAAAGCCGCCACATACTTGGTGACCCGTGAATTATCTGCAAACAGTGAATTATTTGCAGAATGACTGAAACTAATGAATCGGCGAAAAAAAGATGAAGTAGCGCGGGTAAGTGTCAAAATACCTCCTTCTTGGGCAGAAATATGGTTCTTTCAAGTTGAAGCACAGTTTTCAATTTGTGGAATCACAGCCGAGGATACAAAATTCAACTACTTAGTTTCGCAATTAGAACCGAAATTGGTTGAAAATTTGTGGGACATTATAAGTGATGATAATAGTACAAAATACACCGCCTTTACGAAGCCGCCACACAAGCAACCCGTGATGCGTCGCCGCCTGCTGATTAGCACCCAAATAAATCCTACAGAATAGGCCATCCTGCAGGTCACTGGCCTCAGTGACTTAACACACAAAATAATTCGAGAATATAACAAATAAAATAGAAACATGCTCGAAAATTCTATAAAAATAAATTAGTAGTTTAAAAAAACTAAAAAACACGCTTTTAGAGTTAATCAAATTAAAAAGTAAAAAATAATTGTTAACATAAGAATAAAAGGACTGACGAGAAAATGAATGTCACTGTTCTAAAAGCGTGGGGTGCTTTGAATGACATTTTAAAACTAACTCTGCATTTCGGAATGAAACTAGTGAAAAATGTTTTAACGATTGATATCGAGCACCCCACGCTTTTAGAACAGTGACATTCATTTTCTCGTCAGTCATTTTATTCTTATGTTAACAATTATTTTTTACTTTGATTCCCTCTAAAAGCGTGTTTTTTTAGTTTTTTTAAACTACTAATTTATTTTTTACTTTTTAGTTTGATTAACTCTAAAAGCGTGTTTTTCTAGTTTTTTTAAACTATTAATTTATTTTTTACTTTTTAGTTTAATAAACAAACAAACATTCAGGTGAAACTAATATAAAAGCGTATTAAAAAGAATCAACTGTTGTCTTTCCGGAAGATGCCTGTAAATGTTCCTTTGCAGCTTAAATAGTGTATATGAGGAGAAACAGATCTCCAGGGGAAAAAGTCAATTACATACATACAAACATACAGGTGAAGCTAATAAAAGCGTATTAATAAAAACCATAAATTCCAATCGAGGCTTCTGGGGAGAGTAATTGTGCAATGAAAAGGGAGGGAAACAACAAAGAAACCGCCAGGCGGCGCTATCAGTTCTTAGGGAAAGGGAATTTCCCCTTCAATTGTAGGGAAGATTGTCCACCGGGTGCTGTCAGTTTCTTTTAATTACTGTAGCGTGCAGTGTTTCGACATTTACTCTGAACCGTCATTGTGCTGCAGTTTTTAAATAATATCTGAATTGACATTATTTATTTCATATCATTTACTTTATTTTATTATAATTGATTAGTTATTTAGCGTTTTAGTGAATAATTATTTATACATATTTAATTGCTGCATTCTTAATTGTTCTGCTTTGTGACGCCATTTTACTCGATAGCTTTATTGTGCTGCAGTTTTTAAAATAATTTCTTAATTTATATTATTTATTTCATGTCATTTACTTTATTTTATTATAATTTATTATTTAATTAGCATTTTAGTGATTTTTTTTTGTTTTTGTTTTACAGATTTAATTGCTGTTTTATAAATGTTTTGAAGAAGGCAGATTCTGGACTATTTTTAAATATTTTGTTTTAGTAGTTCAATTGTTGTATACTTTTCAATATAATAATTAATCCCTTTTTTAATTAACAGGCTTTGTTTCGATTGAAAAAAAACATTTCATAGCAGGAGCATAGCTGGTTGAGCCTAAAGTTCTTATTATCAAGGTAGAAAATGTCCTCAAATAATTGTATATTAATTTTTAAATTATTTAATAGTAATTGATAATGTATTTACATGGTTTCTTATTCATGAGGAATTTGATTTCATAAACATTTAATTTATTAATCTGTTTGAAATCAGAATAGATTCATTTGCCTATATATTATTACTAATTATTATCCTTCTGCAATATTTTTCTTTGAATTCCCCTTCTACATTATAAAATTGCAACAAAAATTTCATTTACTTTGGATTTCACACGAGTAAACTTTATTTAACTGTCACTTTTATTATTATGTCAAGTTATATTTTGTCGAAGCTTTCCAAATGAATCTCGATCACATCCGTAACAAATCTGGATACCGAGTTATAACAGCGAGAAGTGAGTACTGCGCCGTATTGCAGTCTCACTAACTTCCACCATTCTGCTACCAACATTCTTCTCTCCGTAGTCCAACTACAATCTTACGAGGGCCTGAATGGCCGAGTGGCTAGCGCTCTGGCGCTCGTTACCACAGGTTTCGAGTTCGAGTCCCGGCGGTGCCATGGATGTTTGAAGTGGTTCGGAATCCACTTTAAACCGTAGGTCTCGGTCTAACACGATCGTAGAGCGTTGTGGAAAGTGACATATTAAAAATAAGGAAAACTGTTCATATATATAGTGATTAGGGGATTATAGTCTTTGTTGCTTCATATCCCCATATACCACTTCATTCATCTATCATCTACAATCTTACGTCATTCCCTACACAATGATATAGTTAGAGTCTCCAAATTATGTACAGATTGAAGTTATTAATACTTGAAACTAGAGATGGAAACGTAATCCTGAATTATTTGTCCAAACAAAAATAGATATTTTCATGTTCAACCCTTATCCTGTAGAGTTCATAGACATTTGTCGTCTTCTAATATCACTAAATAAAATTATTTTTACTGTGCTATTTAATTAAATATCTGAAAAAGAAAACTGCTTCCATGAAAGAATTGCGCATAAGCACATTTTTCTTAAACATGCACGAGAGAACAACGTATTCGAATGGATATTTACATCGGAAACCTGAATGGCCGAGTGTCTGGAGCATGATACCGCATGTTTCGCGTTCGAGTCCTGGCGGTGCCATGAATGTTTGTAGTGGTTCTAAATCCTCTTTAAACTGTAGGTCCCGGTCTAACATGAACGTAAAGCGCTGCGGGGGCATTGTTACTCCTCTCCGTAACTTACCTTCAAGCTACACTCACCTCCTGGGCGGTGAGTAATGTCGGTGCAGAGCTTGCCTGAAGGCAAACGTTAAATTATATATATATATAAACTGCACCATTTCAAGATTTTATAAGGCACCGATTGCAAGTATTAAATAGTTTACATCTTTTACTAGACAAATCGGGAATGTTCTGAAATTAAGTATCTATAGTATTGTAAAAATTCAGCACATTCGTATTCAATTCAGTAAAAATTCGTATACATTCAGTTTTACTTATTGATATATATTTTAAAGAACGGAAATCCGACTCGTGGCAAAGCGCGCCGCTGGTTTTCGAAGGAACTAATATGAACATAAACGTCGAGAAGGGGCGTTTACCATTTTATCTCGGACAAGCGATTGGCAAAAGATTTATATTATTTGATGATTTGAAAGGAAAAAATTATGTAAAGTCCAAGTTGATACCTGGACAAGGCAGTATTATGAACAAGATCCTGTACATTTCTTAGACGAAGTCTCTTAGTCGAAGTTGATAGTGCTTTTGGTTCAACTTACACCTGCGAATTGAATAGGGCGGATATATAATTTTATAGGTGTCCCGCGGAGTTAGGATGCATATCCAAAGTGGCCTGCAAGATCATTTGGGTTGGTAACTTCTGATCTACTTCGACTCTTGATAAAAAGGATTCCTCTTCTCCAGAGGTGAGCACAAAAGATTTACTTCAAAATTTTGTTTATTGCATAACATTTATGCAGAATAGATTCCAATGACGGCCTTGACCCACCATGGGGCTGTTGCACCAATGAAGAAGATTCCTCATTAAGTGAAGAAATTTCCTCACTTATGAGCAGAAACTTAATGGAACATGCATTGTATATAACAAATTTTATTTTTAATGCTATTGTAACATAAACAATGTAATTCATGAAACATGTATTGTATGTTTTCTAAAAAGAGGTACTAACATTTTTCACACTAGCACTATGAGAAATAGTTGGGAACTAGTGTGTCAGTCAGGCTTTACAGCTTATCGGAGTATCTTGTGCCCAGGGGGCCTTAAACTCCAGTCTGGTCAAAATGAGTACATGGCGATAAGTAGGAGAAACATGATTATCAAAAAACAGAAAATAAGTAGTTAAGGAAAATGTCCCCAAATTCAAAATTTTAAGAAGAAAATGAATAATATAAAAAAGTAAAATAGCAAATTAAAAAGAGATTCCGCAGGAGGATAGGGTAACCGCTGCTAGAAATGATGACGAAAGGACGTCTAGGAATTTTGTAAATTGTAAAGATCCGCCCTGGGGCGTTTAGCGTTTTCCGGCAGAGTAAAATCGTATCTCGGGAGATTACGAATTTCATCATTCGGAATATGTTCAAGATTTGCATAGAATTTTTCAGCAAGCTGGAGCATAAAATTTTGAATAGAAGGGAGGGCAAGACTGTGACGAATGTCATCATTTCTAAAATACCACGGAGAATCAGTAATCATTCTTAGAATTTTATTTTCAAGTCTACTAATGTAATTAATGTGGTATCTTGCAGCAGAACCCCAAACTGGGCTAGCATACGTGATAATGGGACGCAAATAATACATGTAAATGATTAGTTTGTTATCCAAGGATAAGAGTGATTTTCTATTAATAAAGGGATATAGCATGCGTAGAGAAATATTATACTTATGTTTAATATGATTAGAATAAGTCAGTTTGCTATCAAGATATACACCTAAGTATTTAGTATTGTTAGTCCATTTAATGGGTTAATTAAAGAGGAAAATATCAGGTGGAGGCATTCTGCGTCTCGTGAAGAGTACAGCTTCGGTTTTGTCTACGTTAATTTTAATTTTCCATCGCGTGAGCCAGGCTTCGAGCTGCGTGAGACAATTATTTAATTTACTAGAGATTTCGTGTATGTGTTTGGTGGGAACTAGTGAGTCCATTTTATTTCTTTGTATATCAACATTTTTTTTATTTAACTTTCTGATAAAAATACTATAAATATTCGTTTGTTTCGTGTTTGTTAATGACCGTATAAAATCAATAAATATACAGCTTTGACTCCAGAACAGAAATGAAGTTACATTTTGTGATACTTACCACCCTATCTGACTTACTGGGGAACACTTCCCATGCTAAACTATTTTTATTTCTTGTAAAGATTGGTTTTATGCCTTTTATATGAAATTTCGGTACTTACGTATTAACGCTACCTTGGCTACAGTTGCGCCAATAAAGAGCAATCTTGTTGTTCGCACGCGCACGCAGTTATCTTTTGAACGCCAACCGCAGCTACAGATTTGGCGGTTTTAAATGGAATTCTGCTTCCCTCAAACCAGTTGTCTTTTCTAAATCCCACATGATAAGCACACTGACTGAAATTGCATTTCCAAAACTTACGTTTATCAAAATAAAGTTTCATATCATGGGAATTGGGACGTTTTCGTTTTTTTGGTGAAATATTTCGCTCCTGAAAAATAAAATTGCATATTGTTCTGTTTCAGGCAAATCCCAAATACGCATTTTCGTAGCACTAAAAAATGGCGTCAAAAATCAGCAAATCTGTAGCTGTTAGATTGGCGTCACTTAAAAACCGCCAAATCTGTAGCCAAGGTAGCGTTAATACGTAAGTACCGAAATTTCTGTTGTGTACCATTTTATCTTGATTTCGTCCGTGTATTTTACTTTCTTTTTAACTGACAATGTTTCACAGCACTACTTTTAATAGATTTTATATGAATTTTAATTCATTATTTATCTGATTTTACTTCTTATTGAATTTTACCTGTTCTAGCAACAGACATTTTAGCTTTTAACTATTTCATTTTACAAGAATTTAAAAAGTACTGTCGTTTGGCGCACCACAGCCAAATCTGGCTCTTGGGCCATTAAACCCCCGCCAACCAACCAATCAGATGATTTCCAGAGATGCCAGTTCGATAATAATAATTCAGAAATCAAAGACTTTTACCAACGAATGCTGGTTTAATTGATATATAATTCATTCAGATCATATTTATAACCCTTGAAAAAATTTCCCTATTGTTAAATAATAAAAAAACTGATGAGTAACAAATTTAATTCTTAATATTTCTCAAATATATTATTTCTAATTATATATTATATAATTAGAAATAATAATATTATTTTTTTTATTATACTATATTTATATTTCTCAATATATTATTATTCAAATTTAATTCTTGAATATTTTTGCTTTATCGATATTATAATATTTATATTATAAATAAAAATATTAAAATGTATTTGAAATAAATTTAGTAAATATTATTTTAATTATAAATTAAACTTCTCTTGAAATAATGTGTCTAACAATGTATATTTTATCAACTCTAACAAAAGGCGTCCGGCGTTTTTTTCTTTAATTCTTTTATTAAATGTGTTTACCTTTTATGTTTACTTAAATTCTTTTATTTTTATTTTGTGTTTTACTGTTATTTATTTTTAGTATTTTTTAGTTGAGTACCATTTATTCAATTCAGAAATTATTACTAACTTAAAGGGGGCCTGGATGGCCGATTACGCCCTGTGGCGCCACAGGTTTCGGGTTCGAGTCCCGGCGGTGCCATGGATGTTTGTAGTGATTCGGAATCCACTTTAAGCTGTAGGTCCCGGTCTCCTATGACTGTAAAAGCGTCACGGAGCAGAAATCAGACTTCTTCCTACGGGGTGCTCCCTCATAACAGAAGCTGCACCCCTCCTTCCATGAGGGTCACGGCAACAACAACAACTAACTTAAAGAAGCCAATTACAATCGCAAATTTTATCTATAATTAAATGTGTTTACCTATTATGTTTACTTAAATTCTTTTATTTTGTATTTTGCTCTTATTTATTTTTAGTATTTCTTAATTGAGTACCATTTATTGAATTCAGAAACTTTACCTTGTTATATTTTTAGGTACTTACGTATAAACGATACCTTGGTGACAGACTTGGCGGTTTTTAGGTGTCGCCAATCTAACAGCTACAGATCTGGCGGTTTTTAAGTGGCGCCAATCTAACAGCTGCAGATTTGCTGAGTTTTGACGTCATTTTGTAGTGCTACGAAAATGCGTATTTGGGATTTGCCAGAAACAGAACAAGATGCAATGTTATTTTTCCAGGAGCGAAATATTTTACCAAAACAACGAAAATGTCCCAATTCCCATGACATGAAACTTTATTTTGGTAAACGTAAGTTTTGGAAATGCAATTTCAGTCAGTGTGCTTATCGTGTGGGACTTAGCGAATTGAAAGCGTTTTGATTTTAAATGAAGTGTTTTACATATTTTATTATTTGGAACAAAAATTTTTTGAAAGCGTTTTGATTTTAAATGAAGTGTTTTATATATTTTATTATTTGGAACAAAAATTTTTTGGAAGCGTTTTGATTTTAAATGAAGTGTTTTATATATTTTATTATTAAGAACAAAAAATTTTTGAAAGCGTTTTGATTTTAAATGAAGTGTTTTACATATTTTATTATTTGGAACAAAAATTTTTTGAAAGCGTTTTGATTTTAAATGAAGTGTTTTATATATTTTATTATTTGGAACAAAAATTTTTTGGAAGCGTTTTGATTTTAAATGAAGTGTTTTATATATTTTATTATTTGGAACAAAAATTTTTGAAAGCGTTTTGATTTTAAATGAAGTGTTTTATATATTTTATTATTTGGAACAAAAAATTTTTGAAAGCGTTTTGATTTTAAATGAAGTGTTTTATATATTTTATTATTTGGAACAAAAAATTTTTTGAAAGCGTTTTGATTTTAAATGAAGTGTTTTATATATTTTATTATTTGGAACAAAAATTTTTTGAAAGCGTTTTGATTTTAAATGAAGTGTTTTATATATTTTATTATTTGGAACAAAAATTTTTTGGAAGCGTTTTGATTTTAAATGAAGTGTTTTATATATTTTATTATTTGGAACAAAAAATTTTTGAAAGCGTTTTGATTTTAAATGAAGTGTTTTATATATTTTATTATTTGGAACAAAACATTTTTGAAAACGTTTTGATTTTAAATGAAGTGTTTTATATATTTTATTATTTGGAACAAAAATTTTAAGTGTAGATTGGCGCCACTTAAAAACCGCCAAATCTGTAGCTGCGGTTGGCGTGTGCTCCTCATTGGTGCAACTGTCGCCAAGGTATCGTTAATACGTAAGTACCTATTTTTATTACTTACTTAAAGCAGCCAATTATAATCGTAAATTTTATCTATGAATTTTATTTATAATTAAATGAGTTTTTTGTATTTTACTATTATTTAACACAAGTTGCTAGTTGAATCCTTGTAATACCTGTGGTTTTTTATTCCATGTAACCTGTTCAACACGGGGCCTGAATGGCAGAGTGGCTGGCGCTCGGTACCACAGGTTTCTGGTTCGAGTCCCGGCGGTGCCATGGATGTGTGTAGTGGTTCGGAATCCACTTTAAACAGTAGGTCCCGGTCTAATAGGATCGTAGAGCGTTGCGGGGGCATTGTTGCTCCGCGTCCGTGGCTTATCTTCAAGTGACACGCGCCCCTTGGATAATGCAAAGTGAGTAACGTCTGTGCAGCGCTTGCCTTAAGGCATTCAAGACGTCAATGTTTAAGTGTTTGCTAGCTGCATTAGAAAAAAAAAACCTGCTCAACACTTTGTATTTGTATCATATTGTAATTGCCATGTTTACGTATTTTTTTTTTTTGGGGGCATTGCGGAATGGACACCTAATTGTACCGATAGTACTTTTGTACTTTTTCGATATCCTGCTTCAATTGTTCTCGAGCAGGAGACGTTTTTCTGAAATTCTTTTATTTTTCTTTAATGTTCTCATTTAATAATTGTAACAAACTCATTTGTGCAAATATTTTAATTCATTTTATGATGTGGAGGTTTTCGGGGTTCTTAAAATACTCCAAGTCCCGCGCCAAAAAGGGGGGAACTATCTATTTATCGCCTTTCTTAGAGGTCGCCAATTGACTAAATTTGGCGAAAAAATCCCGAGGCACCTAAAAGGGAATATCCCCCTTAAAATCACATCATTTTCTGTAATTTATAAAATTTTTGTATCTACTAAAAAAGATGTGGTTTTCCTGACTTTGTCAGGTTTTTACACAATGTGCTATCCATTGACTGATGGCGCCATCTACCGGTGCCTCAGCCAACTACCAAATGCTGATTGTTATTTTGTATATTTACTATTTTGGGTCAACCGTATTTTTACTTTTGTGTTAATCTTTAAATTCTTTATTTTTATTTTGTCTTAACCTTAACTTTTTTTATTTTTAACTTTAACCTTTTAATTTTTGGGCATTGTCAACGGACTCCTAATTGCACCGATAGCTTTAGCTTTTTCGTTTTCTTGCTTTAATTGTTCTCAGACAAGAGATGTTTTTCCTAAATTTTAATTGCTTTATTTTTATTTATTAACATTCTATAATTTAAGAAACTTCATTTAATGCTAATTTTCTAACTAATTTAAGGTGTGGAGGTTTTGTGGTTCTTAAAACCATCAAGGAATTCCGTAACCGGTACGCCCGTTGCCCCAAATTGTGAGGTCCCCATGGGTACTCCGTCATCGGTACGCCAGTAGCCAGTGCCCCATCTCATTACTTTAATACTTATGAAGCCATAAATCTGCTTTATTCGTCTACTTTTAAGTTTCTTTTTATTTTCAGGTATCACTGTGAAAATGAATTCCTTTCAAACTGAATAATTGTCTTAAAATGAATCCGAATACATCAAAAATGCAATGTGTTACAGAAAAAAAAATAATTTAATACGAATAAATTTCATACCACTACGAATTACAGATGATATTAACATAACTTTAAGATGTTTTTGAAACAAAATGAAATTGACACATTCAACGTGCTCCAGGCTCAGGGTTTAAGACGCCGTCACTCACTTTAAACGTTAACTTAGTTTCTCCATTACTTACTTTTCAACTCAGTTTACATTTTTTCAATTGTTTCACGATGTTCTTCTCGGTTTCATTCAGCGGCCTGGTGGCCAAGTAGCTAGGTCTTTGGTACCACAGGCTTCAGGTTCGTATCCTGGTGTTGGCAGGGATGTTTGTTGGTGGTGTGGAATCCACTTTAAACTGTAGATGCCAGTCTATTTAGCCCTCGTATGCACAAGATGACCGTAGAGTGACAAAACAAAATAAATCAGAACTCAGTTTCATTTTTTTTTCCAATTCCTTCTATTAGCTCACACTCTCCCTATATATATCTTGTTCACATTTTCAATGTTCATAAAATACTTTTCATTCATCCACTCGAGTTCAAATGCTTTTTTTTTTTTAAACTTGCAGTGGATGACACTTGATATTGATACACTTTTTTCAAATATTAATTCATTCATTAAATTCAATGAATTAATTTGAGTTTTTTTTTTTTTTTTAGATTTAGGTTGCATATATCTTCCTATAGATGGCGCCAGATAAACTTAAAAAGTATGAATGAAAATTATTTATAAAGGACTTTTCTGCAGTATAGTGAAAAAAAAAAGTAGGAATTGACTTGCAGAACTTGGTAAGATTTTTGGTACTTACGTATTAACGCTACCTTGGCTACAGTTGCGCCAATAAAGAGCAATCTGGTTGTTCGCACGCGCACGCAGTTATCTTTTGAACGCCAACCGCAGCTACAGATTTGGCGGTTTTAAATGGAATTCTGCTTTCCTCAAACCAGTTGTCTTTTCTAAGTCCCACACGATAAGCACACTGACTGAAATTGCATTTCCAAAACTTACGTTCACCAAAATAAAGTTTCATGTCATGGGAATTGGGACATTTTCGTTTTCTTTGGTAAAATATTTCGCTCCTGAAAAAATAAAATTGCATCTTGTTCTGCTTCTGGCAAATCCCAAATACGCATTTTCGTAGCACTAAAAAATGGCGTCAAAAATCAGCAAATCTGTAGCTCTGTTAGCCGCTTAAAAACCGCCAAATCTGTAGCTGTTAGATTGGCGACACTTAAAAACCGCCAAATCTGTAGCCAAGGCAGCGTTAATACGCAAGTACCAAATTTTTTTTATATATATTACTTGTCTTTTATTGAATGAAAATTTCAATTTAAAAGAGAGAGAGGGAAAGTGGGCAATTATCACGTTCATCTCGATTTGAAGTGATTAAAAGCAGCAGCCGTGAGTCTTGACGTTGAAGAACTCTTTCGCAAACAGAGCCTGGCAGCCGTTGTGAGCAGAATTGCACGTCAGAGATTCTTCCCCCAAGAGTTTGGAGTGCACGTGGAAAGTTTCCAGCGACTTGGCCTTCTGGACGAACATCCCTTTGCCCTCCTGCGAGAGACAGCAGTCTCCCAGGAGGGCCACCCTCAGCTCGGACATTGGATTGCTTCTGAGAACTGTGTGCAAGAGACTGTCTCCGAGAGACTCGCACTTGACGAGGAACAACTCGCGCAGGTGGGGACAACTGGAGAGCAGGAATTCCAGAATGGCCGGTTCGCCGCGGATCACGGTCAGGTGTCTCACGCGGAAGTCGCGCACCACCCCAGACGGGGCGGTCGCCGATTCCGCGTCGAGTCGCAGCGATTCCAGCTGCGGGCATGTGTGCCACAAGAAATCGGTCGGGAGACCCTTCAGGCCCGAGACGGAGAGATGCTTCAGTTGGGAGCCGATTTTACTGAGGAGGGAGAGAAAGGCCGGGAGATCGTCCTGGTCGGGATGGGGGAAGTGGACGCTCAGGAAGGTGAGGTGACTCAGCTGGCTCAAGAATTGGATGCTGTCGCTGTGGTAGACCTCCATCACCAACTCTTCGACGAGAGGACAGCAGAACACGGCGGCTTTTATCCTTTTGGTGTAGGAGGCCCTCAATTTGCACAATGCTCCGTGGTGTCTAGCGTAACGCTCAATCTCGGTCACCCCCCAGAAGCACTTGCGCAGCTGGAAGCCGAGAGACCTGCCCTTCTTTGCACCCTGTAGTAGTTCGGCCAAGGCTTCGGACGACTCGAGCATTCCCACGGAGGTGAGCATGGGGAACTTCTTGAGCACCAGCGACACGAATTTGAGAGTGGCGGCGGGATTGCTTCCGTTGCACACGGAGAACACCCTCAGGGACTGCAAGGAGGGCAGCTTGTCCAAGTCGGGGCAGTACTTGAAGGCGTTAATGAAGCTGTACGTGGCGTCGTAGTGCAGCCTCAGGCAGCGCAGGTTTTCGCAGTTCCTCAGGACGTCCACGTCGATGTGGATGGAAGAGTGGAGGTCTTCCAGGAGGCGGCACCGCTCCAGCATGAGCTTCAGCATCCTGTAGCGGAAGTTGCAGTCGAAGGACTGGTGCTGCAAGGACACGGAGATGGAGCGGAGATTCAGCCTCCTGTAGAACATGCACTGGAAGAGATAGCCCAGTTCGACGGCGAAGCGAGCGTGGAACAGATCCAGGCGATGCAGCTTCGGGCTGAGCACTATGGGCCGGACCTGGGCCACCCCCAACTGTCCGGGAAATATGGTCAGCATGCTCGCCAAGAGGTCCTCCAGCATGCTGGAAGGCATGAAGGCGAACGAGCTCTCGGCCCAATCCCTCCAGTCCCTGCTCTCTTTTAGGAGTTGGCATGTCCTCAGCACACAGATGACGTAGAGCGAGGGCACTTCACCCGAGGGCGTTTTTTCTAAACAGAAAGAGAAATAAATTAATAGTTTAAAAAACACGCTTTTAGAGTTAATCAAACTAAAAAGTAAAAAAATAATTGTTAACATAAGAATAAAATGACTGACGAGAAAATGAATGTCACTGTTCTAAAAGCGTGGGTTTTTTAGTTTTTTTAAACTATTCATTTTTTTTTTTTTACTTTTTAGTTTGATTAACTCTAAAAGCGTGTTTTTTAGTTTTTTTTAAACTATTAATTTATTTTTTACTTTTTATTTTGATTAACTCTAAAAGCGGGTTTTTTTAAATTATAATTTAGGAAAAACATCTCCTGCTTGAGAACAATTAAAGCAGAAGATCGAAAAAGCTAAAGCTATCGGTACAATTAGGACGATGCCCAAAAATAAAAAAGTTAAAGTTAAAATGAGAATTTTAAGATAAAAGTAAAATAAAGCAAAAGGAATTAAGATTAAACAAAATAGGTAGGGTTTGATCAGTTGACTGACTTGCCAGTAGATGGCGCCATCAGTCCCAAAATCGAGCCCAAAGAGTCCGTTGCATACATACAAACATGCAGGTGAAGCTTATGAAAGCGTATTAAAAACAGTCCTATTTTCATGATCGGTTCCACGTTCGATTTTTACCATTTAAGTATGTGGTAAAAACCGATATTACTTTCTTGTCAACCTATTATACTCTACGTATAGGAGCAGAATTTTAGGAAAAGCACTGTTGTTTGGCGCAGCATGGCCCTTGTGCCATAAAACCTCAACCAGCCAATCTACATACAGGAAGTTTATCTAGTTTCAACTACCTGTATCCTCCAATTCATTATGAATTTGTTTATGTTTTTTGTTTCATGTTTCATATTCAACAAGTCAATGAATTTTTTATGATAATTATTATTTTATAAAAATTAGCTTAATAAATATGAAATGTCGCCGTTTTAAACACTGTTACGTAAAAATGAATTAAAACATTCTCTCCTCTGTATTTGTCTTTTAGAATTGTATAAATTTTTTTATAATAATAATAATTATTATTTTATAAAAATTATTTTAATAATTAAGTTATTTACAAGGTTCTATGAAGTGATAAGAAAATCAACATTCTCAAAGGCCTTTGTAGTAGAGATGGGAAAAAACTATTTATTTTCATTAACAATGTTAGTCGTTAATGATAATATAAATTGTTTACTTTAATTGTGAAATGTAACATTCTTTAATGAGTGGTTAAGTTATGTACATCTATTTATAGAAAGACCCACTAAGAGATTATTACATTTTTGTGTCAATATTTTCAATATCGAACAATTCCACTAAATTTTTTTTCATCTGCAAAAAATTAAACTTTCTAATTCAATATACTGGACTAAAATAACTAAATAAATATATTTTCATTGCATTACTTTCACTGGCCAATCGCAGAGAAAAATGATCGATTTTAAATTCATTTCCTGAATCATAGTCAACAAATACAGATCCATTATCTGTGTATGAGAGAGTATAGAAGTAAAAGCTCTGAAGCATAAGAACATTTTAAAATTCCCTTTAAAGGCATGTGTTAAATGTTTACCAGAATCAAACATATATGATGACACACTTCTCCAATGCATGCTATTTTATAGTGAGCTGTGCAATACAGTGCTCTTGAAATTTTGTCATTAAGAGGATGACAAATTGACTTTTTTTTAATACAATGTGCCTCAGTCAATTTGTTTGTGATGAGTGAATGAAACAGCAAATAATTATCAAATTTTTAAGCATGAAAATTTATCTACATAATTAAATAAGTGTTGTTGTAAAAATATTAAAGATACACTTTAAAAACAGAAATAACTTGTATTGTAATAGAATTTCTCAGCAGCTACTCTAATGACAGGAAAATAGAATCCCCAGGTTATTTATTTATTTATCGGTTAAAAAAAGTGTAAAATCTGATAAAAAAAAAAAAAATAAGATCTTTTCACAATAATGTTTAACGGACTTCAGATTTGTCAAATCGGAAACGCTATATAATACGTAAGTGCAACTCCAATGGATATGCGATTAGTCTCAGAAAAATCAGCAATCGGTGCATAATCAGTTTCAAAAATTCATGCATCTCACATTATCGATCAGTTTTGTACAAATGACCAAATGTTTCATTGCATTTTTCATTAACATCCGTTATCCTATTTACCAGTACACCACAGAAAGTTTACACCATAACAACGACGTTCTCACAAAGTCACACTTGTAAATTAAATACTTAAAAGTCAGCTAATAAGAAAAGAATCTTTTAACAAGCATGTGCTTTGTAAAACTAAAAATTTATTAACTGTATATAACAAAACATATACTTATTATGTAAGTTTTTATTTTAAATTTCTAACAAATTGTAAACTTGGCATCATGCCAAACTGTGACATTTCGAAAGATCATGTGATGTTAAGACTTCCAATCGGGTACCTTTAAATGACAGACAACATTCGTCACATCCAATTGTGCAACTCATTCTATTAATACAGCTTAAGTTTTAAAGAATGACTGTATATAGTTGAACCCAGATACAAAATTCAATGCTTTGTTATGAACGTAAAAGAGTGGGTCAAAAACGTGCAATATGCTCTCCAGTTGTAAAAATAGAACAATTTCAAACAAATCTTTTAAGAATATAAATTAATGAATCGTATGGCCTGTGTTGATACTGACCATTCCTGGTGAAGTACTATACCACCGTCTAAAAGAGAAAAAAAAATGAATAACATCTGAAAGCATGTTTCTTAATATTACCCTAGCTGATGGCATTGAAAAATTAGAAGAAGAAAGCTCCAGTAAATACTGAAACTTAAAGGCATTCAATCGATTTGTTTGCCTTTCCAACAGAGAAAAGCAATCTTTTAGGAACTAAGAATAGCATTTTATATTTTTAACAACTGGTATTTCACAAATAATTACAGGCAAACGATTGCATTCATTCAAGATATTTTTAAAAGACAAATGTTGACGTAAATTCTATACATTTACGACGCAATGTAAAAAAAAAACATCTTTCTATAGAACAAAAGCCACAAATAATTTACTAGAAAGTTTTTTCGGATATATTTCGATTCATTGTTGCATTAATCGGTACTTACGTACTAACGGTACCTTGGCGTTTTTAAGTGTCGCCATTGGAACCCCTGCAGATTTGGCGGTTTTTCAGTGGCGCCAATACAGTAACCCCTGCAGATTTGGCGCTTTTTAAATGGCGGCAATCTTAACGGCTGTAAATTTGCTGAGTTTCGACGCCATATTGTTGTGATACGAAAATGCGTATTTGGGATTTGCCAGAAACGGAGCACGATGCAATTTTATTTTTCCAGGAGCGAAATATTTTACCAAAACAACGAAAATGTCCCAATTCCCATGACACGAAACTTTATTTTGGTGAACGTAAGTATTGGAAATGCAATTTCAGTCAGTGTGCTCATCGTGTGGGATTCCGAAAAGACAACTGGTTTAGAGGAAGCAGAATTCCATTTCGTACAGCTTTGAGATTCATATACTGCTGGTGCGAGGAGTTGACGTCGATTAAATTTTGTGAAAGGCAACTTGATATATCGGATAAAACTGTTATAGATTGGAACAATTACATGCGTGAATTATGTGTCTTGGATATGGTGAATAAACCAAACAAAAAGGTAGGTGGACCAGATTGCATTGTGGAAATTGATGAAAGTTTGTTTACTAAACGTAAAAGTCGTTGTGGTTGGCATTTTTAAATCGTTTTGATTTTAAATGAAGTGTTTTATATATTTTATTGTTTTGATTTTAAATGAAGTGTTTTATATATTTTATTGTTTTGATTTTAAATGAAGTGTTTTATATATTTTATTGTTTTGAATAAAAACATATTGAAAGCGTTTTGATTGTTTTTTAAGTGTGGATTGGCGCCACTTAAAAACCGCCAAATCTGTAGCGGCGGTTGGCGCGTTTTCACTAATTGTCGCCAAGGTACTGTTAGTACGTAAGTACCCATTAATCAAACAGCTCTTTTCTTTTCTTGCCATCATATTGTATGTCACCTACCAAGAAAGTATTACTAAAACAACTGGACAACTAATGGTGTTATAAAAGAATGCGAATCACCATATGCTTCAGTCATGGTTTTAGTTCCAAATCCTAATGGAACTACACATTCATACAATGATGATTGAAAATTAAATGCAATTACAGTTCCAGGCTGTACAATTTATTGCGTAAAGCAAAACATACCTCTTACATGTCTAAATTGTACTTTTAAATTCAGACCAAACTGAAGTTAATTCAAATTCAGGTTATGCCACCTTTCGGACTTACAGATATCGTGGAATGAATGTCATTTGAGTTATAAAAAAAAAAAAAATTTAAAAAAAAAAAAAAAAAAAAAACGCTCGGAAATTTCTCAGAGGTTAATAGACAATTTCAAACATTCTTTGAAGGAAGTGTTAATTTTCATTTGGGTGATATTATCCTATTGTCTAACATTTCTGAAGAACATCTATTAAATTTAGAACCAGTTTTAAAAAAGTTACAATAATTTGACCTACATACTAATAGGGGGGAAATATACAATTTCGCATGTGAACACGAACATAATAAGGAACTATATGACAAAATCCGGACTGGAAGAAGATACAGAAAAAACATTTCTGTACAGAAAGTGCCTAAGCTACTTACTGTTAAACAAATTTAATCCTTTTTACAAACTTGCTCCTTTATAGATTATTTGTTTGGCGCAGCATGGCCAAATCTAAATAAATCCATAGCATCCTCGTGTCATAAAACCTCACCAACTAACCAACCTGGTATAGATTTAAATCAAAATTCTTTAAAGTAGATAGATCGCAAAACAACTTTACAAAGCGAAACTCATGTTAGAAATGGGATTCAAAAAGAGACAAATCGTTTCAGAAATTCTAACTTTCGGTTAGACCACCCATTCTACAACAAGAGGATCCAATTATGTTTTTTTATTATTCATACTGATGACCGTACTTATGCAGTGGATGCTGTACTTTTAAAAGGCACTAGATCAGTATTAGTACTACACCACATCACATCACTGTGCCTAGAGCTAAGTTGCCCCTTTACAATTTCAGAATGATGTGGATGAGAAGTCTGATTGGGCTCCGTGACACTCTACAGTCATATGAGATCGGGACCTACGACTTAAAGTGGATTCCGAACTACTACTCACATCCCTGGCACCGCCGGGACACGAATCCGAAACCTGCGGCACCAAGCGCCAGACACTCGGCCAAGCAAGCCCCGCACTAGATCAGTAGAACGTCTTCGAATATGCTAATCGATTATTCACCAGTAGAAATTATTCTACCACGGAATGGAACCATTAGCTATAATATAGCCTTAAGGAAATTTTGCACATATATCGAAAGGCATCCTGTTATATACCATCAACTTCTAAAATGTTGAATGAAATTACCCCACTGGAAGATTGGCTTTAGAGGTTCAATGCTTCAGTTAAAAAATAGACTATCTTCCTGATGAAGTTTATGTTGTGGCCGATATGTTATCTTCACTTTTCTGCAAACACACAAAAAAAAAAAACTTTCGCCACATCCATATATATGACTTCACGTAATCCAAGACACATTCAAAATGAATAATTGAAAAGAAGATTGTTGCCTCATTTGATAGCACTGAAAAAGATAAACCTTTTGCGAACCATATGGAAAAAAAAGTTAACTCATGAACCACAGTGTTTTATATAGATGCTATCCTGATGCCAAATCAGAAGAAGAACAAGTAGTTGTTCTAATAAAAGAACCAGAAAAAAGTTCTCAGAGAACACCACCATGTTGTGTCCCCAGCAAGACGTTATGGAATAGCTGGAACATATCGCAGAATAGCAAAGAGATACTTTTGGTTTGGTATGCGAAGATTCATTATCGAATATATTTAAGGCGTCGTTACAAACCTAATAATCAGATACCTTCTGGTCTTTTAAAAACACTAATAAACTCGCAACAATTTGAAACCATCACCATAGATTTTTTTTTTTTTTTTTTGACGTTTATTCGAAAACGAAAGATTAATTCTTTACTAGAATAATCTGCATCAGTTGAGAGCTATCAATAAGAACTATCTGCATTAGTCAACAGAATAAGAATATATAAGAACTATCTGCTATAATAATAACTATTATAAGAACAACAACATAATAAGAACTATCTGCATCAGTCAATGCTGCTGGTAAAAAATGTGCAATAGCATTAACTGAAGAAATGTTTATGAGGTATAAACTAGTTAGACGAGTCATTAATGACAACGATTTGCAGTTTGGGGGGTGTAGAACTCAGCAAGTTTGCTAACTTTTGAATATAAAAAACATCAAACTTCGTTTAGCCATTTTAAAGGGTAATGATCATACCATGCGAAGCGAAAGGCTACCAATTATTACGTTTGTTTTAAGTACTGGTAAGTGTGAATAAATGGAACAAACAGCAGCGAATTTACAGCAAGTTGCTCCCTGTCGATGACATTTCAAACGGTTTTCGAAATGTCATTGATAATAACAATATCCTTCTAAAAATTAAATTTACAAAAATTTGTCACTTTCACTAGGCAAATGAAAAGTTTGATAGAACAAAACCAAGACATATTCAAGCATTATACTGATAAGACGCGTTAATCCCCAGCTCAGTTTGAAACTATTGAAGCCGTTTGGTTATCTACTCCAGTTAGTCAATAGAGAGTTTTTGCATACCGTATTTCGGACGTCCGTTATTTTTTTCTATCTATCGCGCGTGCTCATAGGAAATTGCGCATGCGTATCTGTAATAATGTTTCCTATGAGCATGCGCGCTAGGGAGAAAAAGCTAACGAACGTCCGAAATACGGTATGCAAAAACTCTCTATTATGGAAATGCCAAAACCTCAAAACTCATACATCGGCATGATGGATCATATATAGTTCCTAACTATACAGTTATCTCGCATTGCTACCTTGCACACTCTTGTTCAAAGTTACCACCGCCACAATTTCCTTTATCCATTTAGTTCCGAGGTAAACAAGATAGACAGACCCTTAAAACAAACTCCTTTCAACTGATAAAACCTGTAATATACTTGTTTCATCACCCATCCCAATGGACTTGCCCCCGTGCAGATTTTACAGAAAATTTCCGACTCCGCATGGGTGTAGCTGCTAATGATGTCTGTCCTCTGTGCTCGTCAGGTGAAGCCATGAACTTTTTACATTTGACAACATGCACTGCCCTTGATTTTGTGACTTTTAATTCTGACAACTTTCCAAGGCTAAATTTTATTGTACTGCTAGAGTTCTTAGGGCGGATATCGCTAGTTTGATATAGGGGAAAAAAACATCTTGTACTCTGTTGTATCTAGAAAAATCTTTCCTCTTAATTTTTATTTGTCTGCTTCACCATGGGTCTCATTCAAGAACGGCCCACCCATCAAGAAACGACGATGGCCAAGAAACTAATCCCTAACCGAGTTCTCACCAGAGGGTGCTTCTTCAAGAACTCTGACACAGGCAATCTGCCTACTAAAGATGATTGGAAGGTTGAAGGAACGTCTGTAACAAACTGCTAAGTTGGCGTAGCACCCGAATGGGGTAAAGAATGTGCAAATCATGGATAAATAGCTCCACGTGCATAGTCAAAAAAAATCTAAGTGGTAGCCAGCGTCCGATAATGTAAAAATCCTGTCTGTGCGGAGAGAGAAAGAAATGTAACACCACCAGTGTGCGTTTGGCTTTCGAATAAAGCAGTTGAGTTTTTACAGTCCACTTTTTTTAGGCCAAAACAACATCTTAACAGGGGGATCATGGGATAGCGAAAGACCTTCCTGTGACCCAATTAGGTACTTCCCACTTACAGAAGCCGTTCATCACAAACAAACGCATGCTTCCTTTGGGACAAGGATTTTAAAGAATGAACTGCGCGTACATAGTGCTCCTGCGAGCAAACAGGCAACGCATGTTAAATTTTAATTCTTCTATTTTAAAGTGTAAATAAAATATATATAATTTTAACTATCCTGGAACAAACCAACCTGATTTAGGCCACTGTGTTATTAATTTACATTTTCAAATGTAGATATATATTTTTTATTTACATCTATTGTCAATATGAAAATCGGTTTTATTTATCAGTAAGATTATGCAGGGTTAATATAAAAAAATCTATATAATTTTTCTAAATTCCAATTCTTTCTTTGTTTTCATTTTAAAAATATACCTCATATCATTTCTCCTGTTTCTTAAAATTAACTCTCTACCTTTAGAAAAAAATTTTGTTACTGATATATCCAGTAAATGGGTTGTATCCCCCTAGTTTAGAGTCTGTGTCAAAATAACCCAAAAAACAAATTAATTTTTATTACTATCGGATAGGGTGGGTTCTACGACCAAATTTATTTGACATGGAATGAAAGACCCATAGAGTAAGTAAAATATTTTTTGAAACTGCATATAAAATATGATTATATAGACATGGAATAATTTTGAGAATAGTTTAACAAGACATGCAGCAAATATATTTAGAACAGTATTATTTATTACAATGGTTTGAAGAACTTTGTTAAAAGTTCAGAAGTAAATCTTTACACACAATCCGTGGCGGGACTAAACATCCGATTAAAAAATGGAAATGGGCAAATCAATTACTTGTCTGGGGGGA
Source organism: Caerostris darwini (assembly GCA_021605075.1). Taxonomy (NCBI): domain Eukaryota; kingdom Metazoa; phylum Arthropoda; class Arachnida; order Araneae; family Araneidae; genus Caerostris; species Caerostris darwini. Next base: position 65,234 of record BPLQ01013610.1, on the reverse strand, counting down.
ACTAGTCAGATATGTGTGATGCAAAGCAATTTTAAAAGAAAGAAAAAGTTTCAATAGTTAATGTGGTATTTTTTCCTTTATTATTTTTTTCTTTTGATATTATGTAATTTAAAATTTTAATTATTAAACATTAAAATGATCTTTACTAAATTAAAACCCCTCCCTATATACTTTTATCCTCTATTACTGTTTAAATCTGCCTGAATTGACCATTTGCCAATTTTCTACACAATCAGAAGGCCTTTTAAAATTTAGATCAGGAATAGGCAACTTAAAAGCTTACAACAAGATAATATATATTATATATAATTATATTAAATTTCGCATCATGTATTGAGTAAACATGCTATTCAATTTAAATAAACTGATAATTTCTCAGAAAAAAATGGTAGAATTTCAAATGTCTATACAATTGTAAGATATTTTCTCTGCTATGGCCATAAAAAATTACACTAAACAATGTAATTGATGTACTTTATTTCCCTGGTGTATTAGTTAAATTTTTATGCATTATGAAATCTGTAATAAAAACAAGTAATTTAAAGATAAATTAAATTTGAAGTTTAAAAAAACTCACATTAAATCACAGTGCTTTTACTAGTATTTTCTTTGCCTATGGAATGTAAACTAAAATACTACTATATTAAGAGTGCAATATTACAACATCATTAAATAGCAGAAATATGAAAAGAAAATATTTTCAACAACTGCACTTACTTAAAAAGAAAGAATAGAAATCTATTTTTATTAAATGCACATTAATAGAAAAAAAAATTGTTTGTTGTTAACTCGGAAAAAATTAGACAATTCACACTGGAAGTGACGGTTTTTAAATTCTTTCTAGTCGTAAGGAAACATGATATACAAAGTGTCTGAAAAGTATCTTTACAAGCTTCATACAAATCGATTGCATCTCTACAAGAAGGTTCAATTTTCAAACGTATTGGTGTAAGATTTTTGCTTTTCTAAGACTACACACTATAAAATTACAAGCTGTGAAAAACCACAGCAAAAAGTGATTGCAAAAAAATATTTATATTTTTTTGTTATAATTTTTATATTAATATTTTTAAATTCCTTGCATTCTTATCTTATTCTTATTTATAAGATAAGAATACAAGGATTTTTTTGTTTGCTTCATAAAGAAAAATCAAAATTTTACAATGGTTAAAAACATTTCTACATGCACACTATACAACAATGCATTGAGTCAATGAGAAGTTATTTACAAGGTTCTGTGAAGTGATAAGAGAATCAACATTCTCAAAGACCTTTGTAGTAGAGATGGGAAAAGCTGTTTATTTTGATTAATAGTGTTGGTCATTAATAAAATAAATTGTTTATTTTAATTGTGAAATGTAACACTCTTTAATGTGTGGTTAAGTTATGTACATAAATCTATACAACCAATAGCATTAATTTGAAATGGAACATTGAATCTATTTATAGAAAGACCCACTAAGAGATTATTACTTTTTTGTGTTAATATTTTCAATATCGAACAATTCCACTAAATTTTTTTTCATCTGCAAAAAATTAAACTTTCTAATTCCATATTCTGGACTAAAATAATTAAATAAGTATATTTTCATTGCATTACATATTAGTTGTTATACATAATAAGTAAGTTGATAAATTAAATAAATGATTTATTTATAATTACAAAAAGATTGCTTCAAAAACTAATGATAAAACAAATATGGTTTTCAATATATGAATTTTTTCATACTTAAATATTAATTTTTTTTAATTGCATACCTGAAACGATGGCAATCATAAATTTATGTTAAAAAAATGTCTTGATCTATTGATCCATCTGTAAAATATATTCTCAGTTAAAAATAATACTCTTTTAAAAGAATTATTTTTTTGTCCAATATTTCTAATATTTTACATACAAAGAAGATTCATCAATAATTAGTTTTAATTAACATTATTTATTTTAACACGTTTTGTTCATAAAAAAATTTTAATTGACAAATCAGAATTAAGAAAAGAAATGTGTATAATACAATATGATAAACTGCATTGTTATGGTATAATAAATATATCTTTAAGTAATTAGAACAATCACAACATTTGCAAAATATTCATTGTAATATGTATCTATGTTTTAACCATACAAAAGCAATTAAAAAATAATGAAATACAAAAAGCCTAAACAATAAATAAATAATAATTAAGTGATAGAAATGTTCAATAAGAATGTTTAGTGTGTTAATTAAGAAACAACACAGCTGCAAGTGTACGAATTGAATTTAATTGGGGTTAAATTTAAAGCAACATAAGAGTTGAATTTTTTAATAGTCATTAAAATCAACTGCTAATATCAAATGCTTGCTATACAAAGAATTGAACTTATGTGGATGCAAAAAAATTTATCAAATCAAAACCTGCTCACTGATAGTGTTAAAACTAAATATGCCTCTATTGGCACTCAAACTGATGACGTAGATTCTTCTCCTCCACAGAAATCTACACATTCAAATACCAAGTTGGCATCCCTTAAGCAAATTCATGTTTCTGACGGAACGTCTAAATCGCTATCTTTCAGTCCCCCTGTACCCTTCAGTGTACATATTTCTTTTATTCCTAACCTGTCATCTTCTTCATCTACTACTAATTTACCTGCAACCCCAAAGCATACAAATTACAAAATTTAGAGCAATCATAAAAAGAGAAATTTGATTTCTAAAACAATACCTTCCATCAAATGTAATCTACTAACAGTAAATTCAACGCCTTGCCGAAATTTAAAAAAAAAAAAAAATTGACACAAACAGGTTTGAGCCATTGGCAATTTTCATCCTCTTGACAGATTCGAAACTGCATCTCACATGGAACACCCCGATTCTTCAAATTCAGACAATATGTTTGAATACGATGCCAATGACATGGTATTAGAGTAGACGAATTTTAATTTGATCTTTTTCTTACTTTATCTGCTTTTATACATTTTGTCATATCTTGCAGTCGTCATTTAATTATTTTTTTATCAGTAATTTAATCATATTGTTACGTTTTTACCTGCCTGCATTTAAAAAGTTTATTGTTTTTATGAATTTTAAACAAAATACCGTTGTTTGGCACAGCATAGCCAAATCTGGCTCTTGTGCCACTAAACCACACCAACCAACCAAAGAATTTAATTGATTATCGTTAAACTCCACCTAGCACCAACTCTGTAAATCACAGTTAAATAACTGCTGAAATTAACTGAAAAAACTTTGGCTATCAAAAGAATTGAATTCAACTAAGTTGGAAAAAAAAAAATTCCTTATGCCATCTAGTTGACGTTGAGTACCATTGCTAAAAGTAACAGTTAATTTTTCATTTTGTTAACTCCAAATTCTATGTTATATAGGTATGTAGTTAAATTAACAGTCATATTATTTGCACAATTTTATTCTCTAGCTCAACCTTTCAAATCATTAATGTTATGAATTGGAGATTATTCAATATTTTTCACATATCCTCAAGAAGAAAAAAACGGAAAAACAAAATTCCAGGCTCAGTAATTATATGTGACAAATGGTGTGCCTATTAAATTAATGTAAATATAAAATAATATTTATTTTATTGAATTAAAAAAAAAAAGAGTACATGCATATCTTTTAATAATCTTTTTTTAATGTAAAAAATTCTTTTCAGACATTCTGCATTTCTCTTTCAGTACAGAGTCAATCAATAAAAACAACTGAATTGATTTCAAGATTTTAGAATGTTAAGACGAATTTTCAGTTCAATTAGTGAGAGAATTTCTGACCAAAGGAAGGAAGTTAAAGTCAATTTTAAAAATATTCTTATTTTAAAAAATAAAAATAAAAATAATATAAACAAAAATTCTTTTTTTTTTTTTTTCTTTTTCAAAATTCTAGGAATTAATGGCAAAACTAGATGTTAAGGAGTCAATTCAATTGCATAAAACACAAACAAATATTATTGTATTATTGCTTTGGAATCAAATCTCTCAGGTTTTTGTAGTAAGAGACAGGAAAAACTGTTAATTTCCGTTAATAGTGTCAACCATTAATAATATAACTTAACAGTTAATTTTAATCATTAAATGTAACACTCCTTAATTCTTTAATGTATGATTAAATTATGTATAATTATAAAAACATATACAATAAAAAGACAATGACTATTTTAGCAGCAAACCAAGTTAGTGTTATGAAACTTTTCTCAGCTTGAAGGCTTATAAAAAAAACTATCTTGGATCCACAATGATGGAAGATTTTATAAAATTCTATTTTTAAGTTTAATGTATCAATCAACTATGATGGTTAAAATGACTAAAAAAGCTACCCGGCAGTTGTCAGGATTTATGAATAATCATTAAATATAAATATGGGTGATCTTACCTACTGTACATGAATACATGCTTTACCTCTTATGTAAAAAAAAAGTTATATAAAATTTAATTTAACAACTTATATTAAAAATATTCAAAAAAGTTATATTTTTTAATAATTTTAATATAAGTTATAAAAATATTATTACATACATTAAATTAATATATATATTTAAAGTCCTTATTTAATTTCTATTTAAAAGCATACTCTATTTTTATTAAAATAAATAAAGTTGAAGCCTGAACTATACTAAAACTCAAATAGATAGATTATAATTTATTGAATTCTTTCATTTTGGATACAATAAAAGTTTATTACAGAAATTTTTCAAATTTAGTGTTTCTCCATTTTGCATATTGTAAAGGTATTTTCATTTTTATTTATTTTGTTTGATTAAAAACCAATCACATAATCTATGCAAGGTTATTTCAGAAGAATATTGCAGTAATTTTTAATAAAATTTATTTTCTGAAAAACATGCATTTTATTAATAACCTTCTTTTTAAAATAAAATAAAAGTTTTAATGTGATAAAAAGTAATTATAAGAATTTTATCCAAGCACATTTATCCAAAAGTTAAGACAAAATATTATTCCAAAAAATTTAAAAGGATAAAAATAATGATCTAAATTTCTAATAAGCAGGATTTAAAAAAAAAAAAAAAAAAACCTCAAAATTCACATGCAAATGTTACAAAATAATTTTATCTCTAC